>OZ038389.1:35283411-35413411 GCA_964036045.1 Eutreptiella sp. 'Long Island Sound 2002' | reverse complement strand
TCATGCTGACGGCCTCGCTCGCAGAACAAAGTGATGAAGCAATTCAGCACTTCCTCGTTAATGCCCTCCAGTAACGTACGGTTGTCACGGAAGATTTCTGTCAGCGTGTTGGGCACGCCGCGGATGTAGCCCAGATGCGACTGCATGAGAGGGATGTAACCCGACAAATGCAGCGCCAAATGCGGACTGCCCTGCACCATCCGCGCCAGCAGCTGGTAGCAGAGGACGGCAAACACATTCAGTTGTCCGTATTTCGGGTTGTTCATTTCCGCCAACGGCACGTGCCCGACGTTGGCCGGCAGGAACACGGCATTCAACGCTTCGATGACGAGGATGTGGATGTTCTGGTCGAAGAGCATCTGCTGGTGCTTGGTCACCAGGCTCCGGTTGTCGGTTGGGTCGCTCTCGTTGGGGTTGCACAGGAACTTGAGCAGCTTCCTCAGGGTCGTCTCAGTGGCCTCCAGTATCTTCTTCATCTCCGCCGAATTGTACTACATAACACACACAGAGCGTGGACGCCGGGACATGGAGCATTCGCAGAGCACATACGGCACAGCACCGTGCATATACAGCACGGCTGTCCTCAAGGAAAAAAAGAAGAAGACCTTCGTAACGCCAACAGAAACCAACGTTCACAGGGAGGCTCTCTGCTTCGTGGTCATGGGACCTTCTCGACTTGAAATGTTGGCGGTTGGTGGTTGGTGGGTGTTGGCGGTTGGCAGTTAGTGGCGGTTGGCAGCGGTTGGCGGTTGCTGGTTGGTGCTGGTTGGCGGTTGGCGGTTGCTGGTCTGTGGGGGCTGTCCTTAAGGGCCGTACTCAACAAAAAAAATCTGGCTTCTTAAGCACAGCTCTGGTACACAGAGCACACACGGCACAGCACAGGGTGTACCATGTCGATCTCAGTGATTCGCTGACTACCCCCAAGCTGAGGGGAGGGCACAGAGGGGCAGGCAAGGGTGGTAGATTGACAATTGGTTGTACCTGGAGGTCATAGCTTGACCTCGCATAGCGCTGAGCTGCGCGCGCGCTGTGCACGTTTCCGCACTGTGATCCCCCCTGGGGTCTCATTGTTCCCCTTTTGGCGTATTTCTTGTTGCAACCGCATCTCCTCAGCCCCTAACAGCACATGCATCTACAATCCTCCCATGCGATGACCGAAGCCACACCTCATTGCAGCGCACCGTGTCCACGAACGCGGACAGCTGGGCCATGCACTGCAGCACCGTGTGCAGGTGGGCGATGAAGTTCGTGGCCGGGGGTCGGCGGATCTTGAACACATCTTCGTACCGCGCGTGTTGGGAGAAGCCGACGTGGATCATCTTGTCGGTCCCGGTCTGCGTGACGCCGAGGGACCGGCTGCCCTCGTCCCCGGGCACGCCCACGCAGAGGAAGGCCTGGGACTGCACGTGCTGCATGCGCACGTAGGGGTGCCCGACGCTGAGGGTGCAGTGCTCCTTGTCCAGCGCGTGCGGCACGAACAGCGCGTCGTAGTCGTCGGGCGACCGCGTGAGGACGAAGAAGTAGTCCTCCGGCAACGCGGTGGTGCACGTGACGGTGCTCCGAACGGTGGAGTCATTCAGGGCATCGTCCCTGGGGAGGCACTGCACCGCGAGGTAGGCCTGGCTGGCCACGTGCTTGATCCGGTAGGGCTTCCCGAACGTGACCGGACCCCCCCGCTCCGGTGATTCGTTCTCCAGGATCCAGAGGGAATTGGAGGGGATGTCGTCGTGCAGGCCCCGGCCCTGCTGCGCCGTCCGGCACAGCACGAACAGCGTCTTGACCTCCCCCACGGTGGTCTGCGGCAGATCGATGTCGGCCACGAAATCGTGCAGCCGTTTGTAGATCATCATCGACCCGTGTTTCGTGAAGCGGGGCGTGGACGGCCCGCTGGGCGGCTGGGGGGACGCCGACGGGCTCAGGTGCGGGCTGAGATGCACGTTCAGCGTGAGGTTCGACCCCAGCGCGCTCATCGCGGCACTCAACCGGGACCTCCCATCTTCACTCAATCTTGCGCTATCCATCGACTGATTGAGGGTCAGCCGGCTCCCGGACATGTTCCCGTTGATGGACACGTTCAGGAAGGAAGGGGAGGGTGCCTCCGCCATTCGGTCCCCGGTCTGGGGTGTGTTGGGTGCCGCCTCCACAGTGGCGGGGATAATCCCGAATTGGAGCTCCTCTACAAGTGGAGCTGAGGGCGAGCGGGCGGGTGAGCGACCGGGCGAGCGACCGGGTGAGTGACCAGAGGAACGCGCTGGGGAACGCGCTGGGGAACGCGCTGGTGAGCGAGCGGGGGAATGACTGGCATGCCGCTCTGTTCCGACTGTCAGATGCATTGTGCCGCAATTCAGGTCTGGGGACTTCTCCGTGATGTCGCTGTTGGCGTCGGAGAAGTCGCCGTTCGATGCAGTCAATCGGTCTTCCTCAAGTCCGATATTCAGCACAGGGACTCCAGCTCCTTGGCTTTGCGGGGTCAGACCTGCATTGGCGTACACCCTTCGCATGAACTGCACCTTCGACTTGCACAGAGCCCCGTCCGCCCCCCATATTCCAGGCTGCTGCGCCGCCAGATACCCTTCGATTTCCCCGTGGAACATTACAATAGGCTCCCCTGCTCGGACGGCGTTGGGGTCCAGCATGGAATCATACAGCAATATGATGAAGGCAGAGTGCTCCAGTCCGCAATTCGCCTCAAAAGTAAGGTGCGGCTGCCGTATGGGGGAGATGTGGAGAAACCGCGAGTCGGTGCAGCACGCATGAAAGACAACCTGGTCTTCAACTCGAACTGTATCACCCTCGGATCGCATCTTGTACCGTGGGAGGATCCGGAATTCGCCAGCCTTCTTGTCTTCGATTAGGTCTTTTCCAACAAGCGCCACCTTGAAGCAAGTCCGATCCACCGCATGTACTGCTCTTTGAACGGTCAACCATGAATCGTTGTAAGCGTGTTGGAGTTGGATGATTTCTCCGTACTTCACTGGTTGTGATCCTGCAACGGCCGCTTCATATTGCCGATATCTGTCCGACGGACAAACTCGAAACACGCACCTTTCAAAATTCCTTGGGACATCATCACTTGTACCCTTTTCACATTGAACATCAGAAGACGTAATGGTGGCGGACGCCAGATATCCATCGATGTATTGGCAATACAAAGCAATCTTGTTGTCATAATGAAGGTACGTTGTCTCCATCGCCTGGTATACTTCAACCCGAAAGGATTGCGATGTCACATCATCGTCAACAGAAATGTACAAGCTGGGGAAAAAAGGACAATCAGAAAGTGCAAACAAGTTCAAATTTTCACAAAACAAACGTCAGAACAATCCAAATGCAACATCTTGGAAGAGTTACTAAGTGTGATTTTGCCAAACAAAAAATAGGTTGTGAAACATATGCCAGCGCAGGACAACAACCCGTCGGCACCACTTCATCTACCATTCCTTTGCTATAACACATTCAAAACCAATGACATTGACTTGCTTGCGAAATTGGGAATATGTTTTGCAGCACTCTGTAGAACTGGTGTTCTCAAAAATGACTGCGCTGAATGCACACATGGGGGATAATGTTGGCATGCACCTGGTTGTAAGTGGCCATGCTGGTCGTGTGTGCCATGGCATGGCCATGAGAGTCTTGCATAAGGGTAAATGCTGCACATATGCTATGTCTCCACATGAAGTGAACATCACAGAAAAGGCAGTGTGAGCTGCTTCATACCAGCTTCCGGCAAAACACAGCGTTGTTGCGCTGTTTGTGCTGAGATGGATGCAAGCACATGCATCGTGGGGATGGAGGGCAGTGCAGTTCCTTGTTCCTCAATGACAAGCTGCAAGTACAAGGGGTCCCATTGGTTGCCCCATTTCCAACATGTGTGTATGCCTGTCTGTAGAGGTGGCGGGACGGGGGGCAAAGGCTAGGGGGACTGCGGAGATGGACAGGGAAGATCGGCGGCGGGGCTGTTTGACTCCGTTTGCGCGGCCCGTTCTGGCGGGTTGCATCCCAAATGGCTCCATCACATCGAAGTTCCCTGCTGCCCCCATGGACAGTGTGCCCTTAGAAGTCCGACGCTCCCCCCCCCCAAACCCAGGGAGGAACGGTCCTGAAGGGGGCGTCCTTGCACTGCGCACGCACTGCGCACTACTTTTAGACCAGGTTCCCCCCGAAGAGCCCCCATGCACACCCCTTCCAGACGCTCTTAAATCTAGGTGATGGGTGTTGTCCGGAACCGGTGAAAAAAAAAAACAGGACGTTCCAAAGGTGTGGGTTGCACCATTTTTAGCGATGGAGGTTGAGAGGGGGCAAATTTGCATATTATCTGAACGCCATGAACGCCCTTTCCCTAACGTACATGGTACTCACATGAGCCTTAACAGCATCCTTGTATCGAACAATGGGACATGCTTTAATGCTTCCATTTCCCTATGGAATCTTGGCCGCCCGATGCGTGCTTGTCCTCCCGAGATAAAACGGTTCTGCCACTTTGCACAGATACAACGTAGGGCAGCATAGAAACAAGTGTGTGCCATCGAACTAAGAGGTTTGCAAACCACATTGTCCATGCACTACCGCACGGGGACAAAAAAGTGGCTACATCACCCCTGTCGTCTCGGGGTCCCCATGGTGGGAGAAATCAACCCAGCAAAGAGTGGATGTGGTGGAAATGAGCAAAAAAGTGTGAAACGGGGTGGAAATGGGTGAAACAATGTGAAAACCCAAAAATACCATATCCCCAATGTTGAAGAAGCATCAAAACCTCCTCTTAAACAACAATGATGCCACTAGTATCACAAAATATGGGTCTCTTGTGCGGCCAGACACCTAAATAGTTGCACCGCAATGCGCCCACACTGCGCTAAGTGGTGGGGGGGGGGGGGCATGCACCAAGACCCAAACTTGACCTTTCTATCTTTCCACTACAATTCCATTGTAATCAGAAGAAACCGTCTGCTTTGTTTATAAAACATTGTATGTACTTTGTTTGCACATTTGCAGCCCTCTTGTGTTGGATTACTATGAACTAATGGAATTCGATCCTGAGTGTTGTGCTGGACTACCTGCTTTACATTTTGAGGAAAACCTTGCAGGACAATTTCAAAACAACAAACTCTTTGTGTTTTCTCTGGGCTCCGAAGAAGGTAGGATTTGTGCAACTTGTGATTCTGTCCTCTTGTTGGCAACAGCTAGAAAGGAGGGGTCGTGTAGCCACTTCTGATTTCATCCCCGTATTGCGGACCCCTGAGAAGGCAGCAATTATGTACCCAATTTTAATTTCATTCCCTTGTTGGTGACCCCTGAGTGAGAAAACAAAGGTTATGTAGCCAGTGTTCATCACCAATGCGACAAAGGGCTCAGCAAGCAATCATTACACAAATATCCCTCAGTTGTGCCCCATTGTAACGTGCCGTAGGTGGATGTGTACATTTGTTATTGAAAGTCACATGCACGAGCACAAACCGTGGTGAGGTGGTGTTTGTGTTGTCGGCCGCCGAACACGCTGCAGTGATTGCACAATCTCAAGTAGCCCTTGGAAATAGAAAACCAATTATCGGCAACTATCGGAAGTGGTGTTGAGTGATCTGCTTAAATGTTTATCTTGAAAACCCATTCAAACCCACTAACCGAACCAATTCTAAATGTCCACAAGATGTTTTATCCGTGCACTAGGGGGAATCCTTGCACTGCGCGCTACTTTTAGACTATGTTCCCCACGAAGAGCCCCTAGGCACGCCCCTTGGAAACACCCTTGGAATTCGGCGACCCAAACTGGGGTGGAGGGGACCTTGAGGGGGACCTTCCCGGTTCTTGTGGCATGGTGAAGGACCAAGGGCCTTTGGGGGGGAACTTGAATGTGTGTTGGGCAGCGGAGATGGAGGGCAATCAGGTGGCGAGTCTGAACTTGGGATGGCAAAGGAGATGGACTCCATCTTGCATTGCCGATTCACCACTCTCAACCCATCTTGGTAGTATTCCAAGTGGAGGAGTCCGTCTTCAGCCGTCCCAACCACCGTGGCACGAGGTCGCAGGCCATTGGAGCGGGTGTATAACACCCTATCCCCAATACTGAGATCCATGTAGAAAATAGGCCGGAGAAATGAGGAGGGAAGTATGATGTCCTGTAGCAGGCACCCTCAAAGTGTATCACCATATCAATCAACCGAGAAAAAGTGTGGATGTGGTGGAAATGGGCAAAAAATGTGTGCAAAAAAGTAGAAATGGGTGAAATAGGGTGAACATTCAAAAATGCCACATCTCCAATGCATCAAAACCTACTACCAAACAACAATGATGCCCAAAGTACCACAAAGTATGGGTTTCTACTACGGCCAGGCGCCCAAATAGTTGCACTGTGCGCGCACTGCACGCACACTGCGCTTAAGGCGCCCCCCTAGGTGATGTTGTATGTCTGGAAAAGAGAGTTTTGCATCATCACGGGCGTGTACATTTAAGGGGGAGCCCTTGCACTGCGCGCTACTTTTACACTAGGTTCCCCCTGAAGAGACCCCAGGCCCACCCCTTCCAAAGGCCCCTAAATTTAGGTCACCCAAACTACCGCAGCTGAAGACAAATGCAAGCTACCTTCCCTCCACATCAGACATCATGCAAAATGAGGAAAGCCATGAATAGCGATGGTCGCAACCCCAAATGTCCAATGAGGGGGATGCCAAAGGTGAAGGACTTGGGGCTTCTCGTGGGCACTTGGCTCCGTGTCGGGCGGCGGAGATGGAGGGCAGTGAGGCGGCGAGTCTGCACTTGGGATGGTGAAAGAGATGGACTCCATCTTGCACTGTCCATTCACCACCTTCAGCGCATCTTGGTAGTACTCCAAGTGAAATAGCCCATCTTCAGCCGTCCCAACCACCGTGGCAAGAACTCGCACACCGTTGGAGCGGGTGTAGAACACCTTATCCCCAATACTCAAATCCACTAAGAAAGTGTGTCTCAGAAAAGAGGAGGGGAGTATGAAATCCTGCAGCATATGTGCAAGCACAATAGATCAATGTGTGCACATGAGGAACATGCCTTGACCCAAACATGCTATGCCTTGCTATGCCTTGACCGAAAAATGTTGTGCCTTGCCATGCCTTGACCCAACCGTGCTATGCCTTGCCATGCCTTGACCCAAATGTGCTATGCCTTGCTATGCCTTGACCGAAAAAAGTTGTGCCTTGCCATGCCTTGACCCAAAAAACTTATGCCTGGCCATTCTCGGGGGACAAAATCAGAATTGGTTGCCTCACCCCTGCCTTCTCGGGGGCCCGAACAAAGGGGGACAAAATCAAAAGTGGCTGCCTCACCCCTGCCTACATACGCTAGGGCAACAATGATGCCCCTAGTATCTAAAAGTATGGGTCTCTAGTACGGCCCGCCGCCCGAATAGTTGCGCTGCGCGCGCACTGCACTAAGTGCGGTACCTCTAAAAATCAAACATTTTCGGGCCGTTGATTCTTCTACTTTGCGTGTATTGTCCATTTTGTGAAAACCCAGACCTTTTGGTTAATAATTGATTGTCTCAAAAGCAATAATCGGAAAAAACTGATTTATTTTGATGCAAGAAAATCGGACTAATTGTTATTTTCCAAGAAATAATTGAGAACCATTCGTTATTTTGCACCAAACCAGTTCCAAATGTTAAAATCAAAACAAAGAAGAAATATTCTTTCCATCCGCACTTCAAAGCGCCACAACCCCTGCCTCTTCTATTGGCCTCTGCAGTGGCTCTTGGAAAAGCATCCGGTTATGGGAGCAAGAGCAGCAGCAATAGCTGTAGCAATAGCAGCCACAGCAATAGCAGCAATAGCAATAGCAGTAGCAAGTAGCAGCAACACCTCTGGCCCCAGTGGCTCACAATATTGCTCTTCCGAGTGTGCATCAGATGCGGGGTTGGGGTGGGATCAAAAGTTTAAACTTAGTTGAATTCGAACCCTGATTTGCAAAATAGCTGAAAGAGAAACCGCCACGCGGTCCGCTATCCGTTGCGAGATTGGAATCTCAGAAGAGCACATGATGCACGGAGATTTAGCCACCTATCCAACCAAGCAGCTGTGCTAACCACCAACAGGTTTTCTTTCCATATGGGCCGTTTTATGAAAAATGAAAACCCAGGCCATTCCGGGAAAACACCTAGTAGAACAGTAGAAATAGCGTGCAGCTCGGATACTACTGGCCCTTACGCTCAGCCGCCGGTCCGCATACTGTTTTTCCACTCAACCACTGTCTTTGCTTGCATCACCATCGCCTGTAGATGTGAGCTGCTACCAAAAGATACAGACTGGGTGTTTGTGTCTGCATGCCTGCCTGCCTTGCTGATTGCGTGATTGCTTGCGTGACTGACCGACTGATTGGGTGATTGTTAACTTAATTGGCTGACTTTAGTGTTCTAGCCCTCTCTTTGAAGTGCCTTGCCAGAGGCAATAGAATTTGGCATTGGAATGACCATAAAGAATTTGTTCCCCCAGCTGCTATGGGGTGGTCAGAGATGCTGTGATTTTCAGTTTGCACCAGATGCCGCATGGTGAATGCAACCATAAACAAGCCGCCGTAGGATACGGTTCTGCACCCAGAGGCCCACGCTGGCCCCAGGTGCCTTGAAAATAATTTTAGGGGTGCCTGAATTCAACCAGGAAAAAGTGCCATGGATGACTCACAAAAGCAGCGGTGTGCACCTGCCCATCAAGCCTTTGCATTCTCCCTTGGGCAATGCGCTGCGTGCCTGCAACACAGCACTTCAGCATCCCCCCCTTGGGGGGGGTGGGGGGGGCATCAATCCAATCCAGGCATGCGCAGAATAGCCAAGAGGCACAAAGGCCTGCAGACAGCGGACATTAAACTTCTTTAAAACCATCTGCAATGACACCACCCACGGAGACAAGAGTACAGAGCGCAACAACAAAGTCCTTGTAGTTTAGTAAATGGCACATTCCTGTTACTGTGGACAGAGCATTGCCTGTGAATGACTGCGTTGCAACGCAGGAGATTGCATGTGTAGGAAAAGAACTCTGTGGTTCCATAATGGGCCAATTGGGTGGCCCAATACAATGATTCTGATGATTTTCAAAGACACAGGGCTGGCTGCAGAAAGGACTGTGGCTTAATCTATCTAACAGCCTTGACAACCCATAGGTGGGTGAGGCTGCGCCATGGGAGTTCTGTGTGAATTGAGGTCTCCGGGCATCTTGCAGCCAAATCACTGCGGAGGTCAGTGCCCCTTATTGTAGAGGCCTTGGCAGTGGGGGCCTCCATCTAATTGAGGAACCCAAAGGGGCGGGGGGGTTTGGTCGTAGTCCAGGGGCCGGTATTGTGGGTGGTAGTACAAAGGCTTTGGACTGTGTGCGGAGTGCGTGCATAGGCACTCTCTTTGTCAAACAGCAGAGAGAACTGCATTCCATCAGGGAAACATGCTGCCACAGTGAGTGTCCACCTGCGTGCACCCTCTGGGCCACTGCAACCTCTTTATCTTTTGGCAGTCACCCACGAAGGCGAGTGGGTGGTACTACAAGACCCACTTGTTGTTCAAGGTCAGTTCTTTGGGGATGTTTTGTATGGGGCGAGACCTCACGGAGAGCGAGGCACACCGCCACAGGACGGGCACAATGGAACGAAACGTCTTTGGTGACTCATACACTGACCCATGCTGCCGTTGTTGGGCCTGCCAGCAAGACCAAGTCCCACGTCGGAGATGGACGGCGCCCTCCGGACTTCGCGGTCTGGGAATGACCGAGCGTGAAGCCTGTCATGCAGGCGCAGGCGCAGAACGCTGCACCCATGAGCAGTGGAAGAGGTATTCCGCGCTCACGCGAAAAAATGCACCCCTCCCACCACGCTCCCCCCCCCTCCCCCATACCCAGTGCAGGCGGCCATGGCCGGGCATCCTGGGGGCAAACCTGAGGCTGTGTCAGGGGGAACGGCTTGCTCTGTCAGCGAGGAGGGTGTCCCCTTTCACGCTATCCGACTCAGGAGTTCCATTTCCAGTTCCAGTGCCCCAGAGGTACTAGAACCCATTCGGACTCCGGGTACTCGTGCTTGAGCGTGCCATCCTTGTTCACCCCTTGGGTACTGTACTTTCCCATCACGGCGCTGCGCTCTTCAGGCTGGAGAAGTTGCCATTGATATAGACTCCCCCCTCCTCCGAGGTCGATGTCAACACGGTCAGATGGTATTGGGGTCAGGGGATGGCAAAAATGGCAACCCAAACCGTGTGCCTCTCGACCTGTGCACGGGCACGGCCCAGGCCAGCGGGCCGACAATGTGCATGTGCATCGAAGCCTGGAAAGCGGATCCAGTATTATTCGCTCGGCCGCCCACTGCAGAGCCGGAAATCGAAGGGGGCGCAGAGTGGGTCACATGCTGCACGAGCAACGCGGTGTGCTACGTGCCCGTGATGTCCGACACGCAGGTGCAGAAGGCAGACGCATCCAGGCCCCGCGTCGTCACGAAGGCCTTCCAGCGGCGGGGTTCTAGCACCGCACGATCCGCAGCTGTCCTCGTCCGTCGACCGCCCGTGTGCCCGGAATGCATCCTCCTTTGCTGCACAGCAGTGCAGTCGCCCGGTTCCAGTGATGATTGCGCCCATCGCCCACCGCTTGACTGGGACGACAGCAAGGAGGAGCCGCCTTTGGTTTGGCGTTTGTTAGTGCGGCGCGCGCATTGGGGTCGACAGTGCTGCACACCCAAGCGGCAGACCAATGGGCACCCAGTGCACCTTCGTGCAGGTTCCCGTTGTATTCAGAAACATGAACAGTTAGAACAGACCCCCAACACAAACGAACGACCCTGAAAGTACTCCAGCAATGAGTTTGCTACGAGTCTTCCATTTTGAAGTCGGGGAATAAGCGGAGAAGAGGGAAGAGCGGGGCACCATGGGGTGAGGTATTGGTAATGGTTGTGCACCCATCGCCTGCCAACTTCATGGCCAGGGGGTGAGGCATTGGAGCCACAACACATTCGGGCCTTAAATGTGCTTCGCCCAAAGATCATGCTCTTGCCCCGCACTATTCCCTTCGATATAACTGAGCTTTTTGGGTGAAAAAGCGTGCGCCTCCAAGACATTGCCCACGTGACTGTCCATTCTTCGGAAAACCTGGTGTTGAGTGCCCATCTTCATTGTTTACTATCAAATGGGCCCGCAGATGGTTAGGATTTGACACTGCTCCAACCTGCTACAGGGCGACCACAGCATTCAGGAGTGTTTGCCGATTTCTAAGCCGTGCCAGAAATGTATAAGAGCGCCCAAAAAACATGTCTTTGTGGCAAAACTGACGCCACCAGAGAACAACGCACCTATCCCTATCACCTTGCGAAGTGGGACCAAGCTGGGTCGATTTGTGAGGTTCTTGGTGGCTTTGTACCACAGAAATGGCTATAGTCTATGCACTATGTTTGCAATCAGAATCTACGAGGCCATGGCACAACCGCGTTCAGGGCCTGGGGCTCTGCAGAACGTGCAGGGAATGGTTTTGGCGAGAGTGCACAAAGTGTGTTGACCTGGGTCCGCAGGCGGGCGCCAGCCCCCGGCGGGATAGGCAACGCACATTCCTCAGAACCAACGAAACTGGAGTCCCGGAGCGGCGGGCATCACGAAAATGGTACTCCTCATGAACGCTTTGCGTTGCACATGGGACGTGGGGCAGGATGGGGCAGGAGGAGCCCTAGGTCAACCTTGTTCCTCGCGGGGTTGGCTCTGCCTCTCGAGCCTCAGAGACTCAGACTCCAATGCAGCCGTTGAGGATGATACAACGCGATGCACTCATCATGGAAATGGCCCTCGAGCCTTTGGGAAGGTGCATCGCCGTGATCACATCAGGCATTCTCCAGCGCGGTGGGGACGGCGGCATCTGGAGGACACCCCGTGTTGTGATCGGGGGGATGGAATCACAGCCAGGCATGCCGGCCTCAACAGTCTACAGAGCACCTATTCCGAGACCAACGCACCACCTTTGCATATCCAATGGGCAAAAGAACCGAGACGCATTCCAGAACACAGCGTCGTCTGCCCACGTGATATTCTATAGGTCAAGGGGAGGCGCTACGCCAGAAAGGCAGGAGGAATGGTTCGGAGCCAAAGAGAGAGAGAGAGAGAGAGAGAGAGAGAGAGAGAGGGAGGGAGGGAGAGATGCAGAGAGGGAGGAAGGCGCGAGACTGTCCAGTAGTCATCAAGATATCTGGTCCAAACCTGAAGTAGGTGCCGCTCACGATGTTGTTTGCTGACCACACACACAATCCCAAGCTGCTGCACAGTGATGAGGCGTTGGGGACGCCCTCGGCCAAAAAGGTTACGCTCGCAAAACGCCGTCTCCACAATCGCACATGTTCCTTCACGCACACGCCCCATGCACTCTGCATGGGCCCGTCTGACTCCTGATGCGACCCTTCAGCAGGCCACATTTGCACACATCAAGTCAGGCGGCCGGGGATACAGAAGTTGTCGGGCGCGCACTCACAGCAGCACAACCGGCAGAAAGTTTTGCACAACACATCGGAGGCATCTGCTGCATACTCCCATGGGTTCGCCACGCGACCACCACCTTCTACATTCACACGTCGCCTGCATCTCCGCCGTGACACGGACTCCCACCATTTCCTGTACCCTCTACCTATCTTCCGTTCTCTAAGCGGTTGTTTAAGCGGGAACTGAATTGATTTGGTTGTTGAATGTGGACCCACGTGGGGGCTACCGCCAAATGCAAAAGAGGTTCTCTAAGGGGGGGTATGTAACATGATCTTCCCCAGTCGGTTCCGAAGGGGCGCATCAATGTGCATTACTCCTCGGCCGCCAGCACAACAGCTGGGGATATCTGGGGACCCCATATCCCCCGATGTATCTGGTGGTATGTGCTTAATGCCGGTTGGGAAATGGACACAATTGCAGTGAGGCAGGGGAGCTTTTACAGCAAGAACTACGCCACCACTGGGCATGCCCCATCCGCCGTTGCTGGGATTGTGGTGAGTGAAGAGCCGGGGAGATGCTGAAAAAACTCTTGAGGGGGGCCCAGGCCTCGCCGCGAGGTCAATACCATACGCTATTCTTTCACACACACATCCTCTCACTCTCTGTGTGCGGGGAAGTGCGTGATGCAAATCCCCCAGACTGCGAGGCTGACTGCGCGCCTCCGTGCGTGCCACCCAATTCACCGAGGCTTAGATAACCGCTGGCTCTCTCACTGAACGTTTGAGCGTCTCTTTCAGCGGCGAGGGGAGGGCAGGGGGCGGCAGGCGGCCATAGGGACGCCAGGCCTTTCCCCCGTGGTTCCACGGCCAGTGCATGTGTTTTTCCTTCCCCCTTCTCTGCGGGGGAGGAGGGGACCAGGGAGGGGTCGCCCGGGGCAGACACAGCGGCACGGCCACGATCTAAACATGGACAGGGTGTGTGGGTTGCATCGCCAGTGGATGCGGTCGCTCGGACCGCTTTCGCATGATCACTTATCATCACCGGACGGTACACAGAGAAAGAAGCAAGAGGCAACGGGTCGGGAACCAGGGGCTTTAAAATGAGGAAGGAACATGTCGTTGGTCGCAAGAACGAGAAGCCGAGGATGCAACGGCGAAGGAAAGATGGCAAGGAGTTAGGACGGATTATAAGGCCCTGAGGCGGAAAGGAACATGGGGAGGGTCAGGGTTAAAGGGGGAGGTACGTTGCATCTTCCCAATCCCACCCCTTGAGTAGGAGGGAGGGCGGAGGGGCGGGCGGGGGTGCTGGGGGGGGGGGGGGGGGACTCGCCGTTGGGTAAGATTTCGGTGTGTCTCCAGGGGATACCGGCTGAAGCACACCCCCACCCAACTCAGATATCTACAGGTCAGCCCCCCCGCTCTTTACCCCTCTTCCCCGAGCACAGCCTCAACTGTCCCCCACGGCCCCACAGCCTTCCGCATTCCGCATTCCGCGTGCCTTAATGCCGCTCTGGAGGCCAGGGCGCCGCCAGTCTGCTCTGCACTTGCAGCCACGACCGCATCCGCGGCCACGGCCGCAGCGGCCCTAGTCCAGCATCTCCACAATGTCCCGATTCGTGGGCACGTGCGACGCGTAGGCACTGCTCCGCGCAAACGCCTCCAAATTCGCGCACCGATAGTCCGCGCTGAGGGGCACCTCCGCCTCGGGTCGGAGGGGGTACGCCGAGGGCGGGTGCATGGGGTCCAGCGACGCATCGGCGTAGGGGTAGTTCATGGCCAGGCCCGTGGCCTTTGGCACAGGGTCCCGGCAGGAGGCGGGGGCGGGGGTGGGGTGCAGCGTGAGGGTGGGCGACGGCCCCCGACGGGCGTCGGAGGCGGGGGGCGCGAGGGCTGGAGGGTCCACCGCGGCCTCCGACAGCGGCTGCGGCGGCAGGGCGCAGAGGCCGGGGCTGTCCTGGGAGTCGGGGGAGGCGGTCTCGAGGCTGCAGTCGGAGCTCGGGGCCCAGTGGTCGGGGCTGGTGGTGCTGACAGACGGGCCGTCGGTCTCGCACAGCGACGAGCTGGACGACAGGTCCATGGAGCCCGAGGAGGCCCGCGAATCTGGGGCCACGTCCGTCATGACCCCGATGTCACGCATGACGGGCTTCGCCACGCGCTTCGGCGCGTGCACGGGCTTGCCGCGCCCGGCCGACAGCGCGGTCACCGAGTCCTCCCGCGCGCGCCGCGCCGGGGCGGCCTTGGGCTGCGCTTTGGGGGTCCCGCCGGCGCGCGGCCCTGGGCCCCGGGTGCTGTCCAGCCGCCGGGGCTTGGGCGCCGCGGTGCCGGGCTCGGCGGGGTCGGGTCGCGCGCGCGTCGGGCTGCGGGTCGGGCGCGCGCCGCCGAGGCTCCGCTTCGGTGACGGGGACGCGGCGGCCGGGACCGGCTTGGCCGCCGCGCGGCGCGGGCTCGTGCGCGACGCGGCGGCGCTGGGGGACCCTGAGGCTCGAGGCGACCGGCGCTCGGGGGCCCGGTCGAAGGTCCGGGGGGGGCGGCCGGGTGACGTCCCAGCGGTGCGAGCCGCAGGCTTCGGGTCTGGAGCAGGCGCCGGGGCGCCTGCACTGTCGGCGTGGGAGGTCGGCAGCGAGGCTTCCGCCGGGGCCGGCTCGGCGTGGGAGGTCGGCAGCGAGGCTTCCGCCGGGGCCGGCTCGGACGCCGGCTCGTGCGATGCCGCAGCAGCAGCGGGTGCAGGTGCGGTGTACGACCCTTGTCGGGGAAAACCATCCCACGTGCGGCCGCTGTATTCTCCGACGGGGGCCGGGCTCACCGTTCGCGCGGGGCTCAACATTCGCGCCGGACTAACGTACCGGGCCGGCAGGTCGCGCTGGGGCGGCTTCGCAGGTGGGGCATCGGGCGGCGGCGGCGGCGTAGGAGAAGGGGCGTCAGCAGGCCGCCCGGGATCAGGGGACTCCGGTTCCGCTGGGGCGGGCTCCGGAGCCGCCTCTGCGTCGATCAGCAGCCCGTTGCACTGCGCGAACTCGATCAGCTGCTCCCGGAAACCGACGTTGCCCAGGATGGCGGGCCTGGCGTGGTTCACGCGCTGGAGCGCCACGATGAGAGGCCAGCGCTTGAAAATCATCATGTACGCGACCACGATGGCCGCGGAGCGATTGATACCCTGCAAGCGGGGCAGGCGGGCGGTGTGCGACGGCATGGCAGGCGGTGGGGAGGCGTGGCAGGCAGTGAATGTGGGGGAGGCAGTGGACGTAGGGGAAACATCGCAGACAGTGGACACAAGGGAAGGCAGGGGTCTCCTGGCGCTTGCTTCAAGGTAAGCGTTTAGGGGCGGAGGGCACCGACGGGAGCTGGTCAGCACCACCGACGGCGATGGCCGAGTTAGAGAGAAAGCCACAAGGAAGCCTGCGCGGTGGGGGTGGGGTACAAAGTGCGTCTCATGGCGGTTTCCCGCCCAACATTCATCACAAACTGCTCACCCTGCGAGGTTCATCGACGGGCAGCCCCGGGTTTGGGACCCACGCCAGACTGCAGTGCCATAGTACAGTCCCCGAGGGGCAAAGCTCTGCCATAAAGAGGCATCAAGGGCCGTTTGGGAGTTGCATGTGGGCGGGTCTACTTGCGTCCGAAAAGATGAGGAGGGCGGTTTGGAGGGCAGACATTTGCCATCTGGAAAAGAGAGGGTGAGTCCAGGAAACAAGTGAGATGATGAAGCTAACTGATCTGCACCTGAAACAGGGCTGATCAGAAACATGCATGGCTGGGTGGTTCCTGAAACAACAGGACAGCCCAGCACAGAGAAATAGAACAGCGTGAACTATTTGCGTTGAAAAACATGAAACATGGCATATCAAACTGCTGAACTCTCACTGCTTCATTCACAACCCTCCCCGGGTGTCATGTGTGAACAGTGAAATGTGCATTGTAGCACAACTGGTCCACAAAAAGGAAGTACATGTTCTATTGTCTGTTTTGCATGGTGTATTACCCTCAGGGGAGGTGGAACCAACACTGCACAACTGCGTTGTTGAGCGGCTGGCTTAGGGGGGTGTTTGGAAGGAGGGCAGTTGCAGGCATGCTTGGGGGAGCATGTTTGAGAAGTAGCTCGTGGGCCACGCGCAAAACGATTGCACGTCACAGACCTGGAAGCAGTGCACCAGTACCTGACGCCCCGAGCGCCGGACCGTCTCAATGAAGTCGTAGCAAAGGGAAAAGCACGTGTCGAGCAACCGGAAATCTCGGTTGTCCTGCGCTGCGGCACATTGCACCACGATGCGGTATGGTCTGTAATACTCCGTCGAGTGGTTGGGGCACTGTGCGGGGGCCATGTTCAGCACATGAGTGATGTCCTGGGCCACCAGCTCCGCCCCGAGCCGGGCGTGCCGGAACGCCCCGATGCACAAGAAAGGCGCTACCGTCCCGATTTGGTTGTCCAGGGAATCGGCGTGCGACAAGACGTCATCCATGCGCTGCAGCCAGTACGCCATCACCCCGGGATCCACGACCCCTGCCCGGCACGGCTGATAGCAGGGCTCTTCCACCTTCGGCGCTAGGGGTGGCCGCGTGAGA
Organism: Eutreptiella sp. 'Long Island Sound 2002'; assembly: GCA_964036045.1. Taxonomy (NCBI): domain Eukaryota; phylum Euglenozoa; class Euglenophyceae; order Eutreptiales; family Eutreptiaceae; genus Eutreptiella; species Eutreptiella sp. 'Long Island Sound 2002'. The sequence continues at coordinate 35,396,467 of OZ038389.1, read as the reverse complement.
GGCCCCCGCGCCCGCGACCGCTGCGGTTGAGAGCGGTTTGTCTCCTGCCGACTGGCCGCGACTTCCCACACCGCCGCGACGACGTCCGGGTGCACGAAGCTCGAGCGCTGCGGGGCCCGATGCGCCCGGAGGGCCGTGCAGCGGTCGCTGATGCTAGCGCCAATGGACCACCGGTGGTCTGAGAGCATAGCGCGCGCCTCGGCGGCGGAAACGCGTCTCTGGTCGACGTGTCCGCTCCAACTAACCCTTTTTTGGGGCTTCGGGGCCAGGGGCGGCGAGCCGCAAGGGAGGCCATTCTCCGACTCCACCTGCTCCGAGACGGCGGAGTCGCTACGTGCGGACTCGTGGCTCGTCAATGAGGATGTGCCGCAGCGCCCGTTCGGCGGGCGTTTGGAGGGCAATGAACGAGAACTGCCGCTAGATTCAGAACGCTGAAGGGGGCTTCTAAGGGGGCTTGCCCCGGGGCCGGAGCTACGGTCGGATGGGGGTGAGTGTCGGGGGGATGCATGTGGGGACGTGATGATCGTGACTGAGGAGGGGGCGAGGTAGCGCGCGGGAAGGGGCGCCGAATAATACATCCCTGGAAAGGGCGCACGTGTGAGCTGCAATCGGTGGTCGGGGGATCGTTCTCGACAACCGCGGTCTGTCAACCAACACAAGTCTAAAACATCTTACACAACAATACCCAAATGGCAACGGCATCAGGCAACATTAACACGAAGGAAGTTGGAAAAAGTAGCAAACTCACACCGTACATCGCAAGAATAACGGATTGTAACGCGTTGGGTGTATTCATTTGTAACCCGGGTGCTTAACCAACATTAGGCCATGATCCGGGTATGATACTCGGGATTTGGTTATGGCGCTCGGTTTTTAAATACGTGTTACAAACCCCGCTTTCAATACAAAACTGGTTTCATGCGTAAATCCCTGGTCACGTGGATTCAATTTGTACCTTGAGCCGAAGTGCTCTCCTGCTCGTGGTTGTTGCAAGGGCACGGTGAAACCAATTCGTCGTGGGCCCCCATTCATTCACTCACACCGATGCTCGTACCTTGGCCCTAGGGTGTCTTAAAGTGCATAGTGCGGCGCGTTGGGGACGATGCTTGCACCGAGAAGGGGGCATTTCACGGCGTCCAAGGCAAAAAAGCAAAAATTCGGTTCGGGGGCTTGCGGGCTTGCGCCTGTGCCTAGAGAGGAAAGGGTTCCAATCGTTGTAGCGAATGAGGCAACAATTTTTTTGTCGAGGAAAGGGTGGTTTGGGTCACGAATTCAACCACCATTCTTAATATCGGCCCCTTGCCCAACCCCTCTCATGTCGAGACCCCGACCAACCCTCCGCGATATTGGCTTGCGTATGGAGAATGCTACAACGTGTATGGGCCCACATTTTTGATCATGTGATCATTGATCATGTGTTTTGTTTTTTCGCTTGTTTGCACGAATTGTTCCTTCATGCCTGACGAATTACCCACCGTTGCCCACCTTTCGTGCAGGAATATTCTCGTGTCGCAAGCCGAAAGATATTGGAAGACACCAACACGCCGGGTGTCCCCGGGCGACAAGGCATAGATGGGGGCATGATGGAAGCAATAATGTTTCATGACCATGAAAAAACGCTTTAATTACGCAAATAAGAACGCGGCATGATCATCTCTAGGAGACTCAGCAAGGAATCAATCAAGGATAGGAATGGTAATGGTGATTTAAGGACGAAGCACGCACTTCGCGAGGGCACGCCAACGGCTTTTCATCGTTAATCTCGACATGTAAATGGTGTTGTTCTTGCACTAAGCGTACACGGAAGCGCACACGGTCCCACCCAACCGTGGGATTTTCGACCGCGGAAATACCCGCATCACTTTGATTGTTCATGAAATTAGGATGTTCGAGCAAATCAATGCAAGCGAAGGCACGTGGACGGCTAGCGAATGATCAAATGAAACGCCACAAGCTACATATTGCACATGAGGGTGTGTCCCTCCCTACATGTTCGCTTACCGCATGTTGTTCACATTCAACCGGTCACGACACATATGTCATCATGCATACTTAACATGACGGGAAAAAGAACCAAGGGTTAGGGTGGCAAACCACAAGAGGCACAAAAACAAACAAAAAGAATAGGGAGACGTCCGCCGAAAAAAAACCCAAAGCGAGCAAGGGGCGGACACCCGCAGGAACAACTTAATGTGGATCGCCATCGAACAATTTTTTTCTTTGTAAATTTTCTTGATTCGAAAGAAACTCTGGAATCCTAGGCTCTATTTGCGTACGTGCACCTCCATTCGCGTGAACCACACGCGCTATCAAGTTTCTCACATCAAAGAATGACGTCCATTCGACAATTAAATTCGTTTTGGTTTAAGATTCAATTATTGCTCTTGTTGTTTTGTTTTGTTGTTTTTGTTCATACGATTGCATGAAATGAGGAAATAGCGTAATCAGGAACGTCGTATCTTCACATTCAAGAATGGGAGGTTGAGTTCGTTGCGCGATTTGAGCGTGGCCAAAGTTGTTCGGTCATGGCGCATTGTTTAGGTTGTTAATGCCGGATGACGATGGAAGGCCCACAATCATACACCGAGGGTGCGCGAGATCTCGAAGCCACCCATGGGCGTGTCCATGTGTATTTGCCTTGATCGGTGTGGGCTCTTCACAACAGTAGCCATGTGGCCCTGCAAAGGCGCATTGTGTCACCCTGTTTCCCTGATTTTGACTTTGGAATGGCTAAAAACCGCGGTGTCAGTAAAATGTGCAATAATGGATTCCATGAGGTATCGCACCACATATCGCTCGACACACTGTGGCAGTTGCTAAGCTAAATTAGAAGCCTGGGTGTGACAGTCTCGAAGTGTGAAGGAGCTGGCGTGCAATGAATGAGCCATCTCAATGGGTGGCAATTGTCAAGGTGATCTCAGTAAGTTTACGCTAGTACTGTGCTTGCACGGCGCCATCGGTAGAACTCAGTACAGTAAAATGTCCAATAATGTCCCGGACAAAATCAAGCCATTCGGGACATTACGAGACTTCCGTGCCGGCCATTTGGGACATTACGAGACTTTCCTATATGGGCACCGTTTGGGACCATTTGGGACATTACGAGACTTTTTCCTGGGACATTACAAGACTTCCCCCCCCCCCTACTTGAAAGCCGGAAAATTTTTTCTTCCGGGCGCGTTGCGCCCGTCCCGCCCCCCGGGTGGCCGCATCATTGTGAAATTTTTTAAAACACGAAAACAACGAATACCATTCCCAATGTAATATAAGTACAAACGCCCAAAACATGAATTTCGCAAATTGAAGTCAGATGCGGTGCAGTGAGGCTGAGAATTTAATTTTTCCGTTGAACCCACGGTGTGCAGAACTGTGCTCGCCGATCGCTGCTGAAAATCGGCCCTAGTGGCAAGCGCGCTGGGGTATGACTTGGCAAACCTGAGTTCAATTCCGGTCATCGCACGAGAAGGTGGAGAGTTATGCACGCCGATGGAACTCCCTCTCAACAGACCTCGCGCAAACCAACACGTAAGATATTCATTTGGGACATTAGAAGACTTGTCCCAGGACTTCAAAATCGGAAGTCTTGGGACATTATCCGGACCATTTGGGACATTAAGAGACTTTTTTCTGGGACATTATTGGACATTTTACTGTAGGCAACCGGGAGACCCGAGTCGCGGAGCGCACGCGACCATGATTTTGGTAGAAAATTATGGTAGGTAGGTTCGGTCGCATGCGCTCTGATTTGACGTGATTCAAGACTGGCACTGACGCTAGGTGGGGGTTTTGCGACCTCATGTCGACCTTGTGCGATCGAAGTTAGGTCGACATTAGGTCGCAATAAGGTCGCAATAAGGGCTGCGGTAACAGACAAAAAATGATGAAAAAAGACGATCAGAAATGTTCTGTTTAATTATGGAATGCATTTGTCGCATCCGCAGTTAATGAATTAATTATCTGATGAATCGCAATACAGTCAGGTTGATTTTTTGGTTCCAGTTTCGTTGTGCTGCAGAAATTGCATTTAAGGAAAGGTTCGTGAAAGCTTGACTTTGACTTGTGATAAGGTTGCCTTTCTGGTTTGCATTTGTGGTAGGATGGTGTAGATAAGGCAGATAAGCAACGCTAAGGAACCTAAGCAACGATCGAGGTTTAGATTTCCAAAAGTTGGTTGATGCTAGACGCGTTTCGGGATCGTGGTTGGGGATGATACTCTCAATTCAAGCCCCGATTGGCCTCTGGGTGGCAGTGCGTTTTACGGGGGAACGCACGTGAGTATGGTTCCGTTTACCTTTCGAGCTACACTCCATTTTAGAGGTACCCTCAGCGGAACCATACTCCCACCTGAACTGCCTTACTGTATTTACACGTATATAGGTTACCCAATCATGTATGTATTGTACGCAAGCGGGATTCATGTATGTATTGTACGCAAGCGGGATTCAATCCCGTGCCCGCCCGGGGCATACGGACCACACATACTGTTGTGGTCCGTATGCCCCGGGCGGGCACGGGAATTGAATGTGGCTTACGGCATTGGAGAATGCTGAAAATCGTTGAAATTACTGGTGTGACACGCAAATTGCAACACCGAACGTTCCCAATTGCACCTCAGATTTGTGATTCACGACCCCGATTCTCTCCCAATCTGTCCTTTGTAGGACATGAAGTTCTATCAACGCATACTGTTATTGTTGCTTTTGGTGACCACCGTTTCGGCTGGTCCCAAGAAGGGGAAGAAGAAGTGCCCCGATCTTGAGGGCGACTTGAAGAAGTATTGGCATGCAACGCGCAAGCAATATTCCTTTGGCTGAATACGTGGGTCGCGCATCCACCTTGCATCCACCTGGACGTTTTTTTGTTTTGCCCGTATGCCATTGCTTTCTAGGAAGGTGAAGGTAATGTGAGTGTCCACAATAATGGATTTGATGGTTGCAACTCAATTTGGACCCATTTTGATGCTTTTTGTATTTTTCAATTTTGCATCCACCCCAGGAGCGTTCCGCACGTATTTCACGTTCGTATCATGCATCCGCGTTTTGCATCCACACGCCGGTTTGCATCCCCGCAGACGTTGGCAACGTCCGGACGGGCTCCCTTGTCTCTCGTACCAGCCCCTTTGTTCCATGCCTCCTCAAATGGCCGTATGGGTGCCGCCCATTCCCCCAAACTGGCGCCAAGACGGCTGCTTCTTGACCCCGGCGGATCCCTCAATTGTGAAGCCCGGTCACACTGTTGTTCTCTCGGTATCTGTTTTTGCGCGCACACAACGTTGCCAACGTGCATCCGCCTTTTGCATCCACCCGCCCTTTTGCATCCACCGTTTCTACGTCTTGACAACAGTGAGTTCCTTGCGTACAAAACGTGCATCCACTATTTGCATCCACACGCCATTCTGCATCCTTTAATTGTTTGCACCGTTTGTACCGGTCGCTCCGAGCAGTTTTGCATCCACCCAGCACTATGCGCATCCACCTTTTGCAGAAGCCTCGTAGCCGCAACGGCTTTATCTGCGGATGGGTGGACAAGAACAGGCCTGCCAAGAACGAACTGGTGTTGACAAAACCGAAATCATACAGTGTGACGGAGAATCGCGACCGGATTATGGCAGGCACGACGAGAAATTGTGGGGAGAAGACTTACAAGTATTCAAGCATTAGCAAGTTGTGGGCACTTTACAAAAACGACGATCCACCAAGCGTGGAAGACGAGGAAGAGGAGGATGAGCAGGACGAGGAGGAAGAGGACGCTGACGACAAAGATGACGACGACGCTGCCCTTTTCGCCCATGGGACGGTTGGGGATGCCGCTGCTAGGGACAACGATGACGAACTTGTGGACGACCCTGACGATGACGTTCCTTTAGCGCAGTCTCTCTCCAAGCCGAAGAAGGACAGAGACGACAAGGGCAGGGACAAGGACAAGGCCATCAAGAACCCAGAGAAGGCAAAAGGAAAAGGTCCGAAGGTGCGCATTCAACTGGCAGGCACCGCAAAGAGTATCACCACAAAGCCCACGCGATCAGAGCAACGAGCGCAGTCGCAAGGGAACGTGGAGAAGATGGCGGCGTGTGGCGAGCAGCTGATCAAGAAGACTGGTATCACCCCGGCAAGGCTCAAGGCGCATTACAAGAGGTGCCACGATGGGCTGGATCCGCAGACAGCAGGATTGAAACGCCTACCTTCTCTGTGTGTGTTTTCTCGACAGTGATTCCTGCGGCAGAGTCGTATGCTATATTTTTTTTATTTTAGCACTGCGCCGCAAGTTACGTTCACGTGTTCATGTGTTGCCTCATACACAAGTGGCAACCGCCGACGTATGCTATAATTTTTGTAGAATCAATGATCAATTTTGTTCAAGCCTGTTGCATCACGCATGCCTGCGGTGCACGCCTGGCTCGCCCAGCAAAGTTCAGTGCCAACCGGTGGTCACGGTACACTACTTTTTGGCGATTCCATAATGAAAAATGGCCGTGTTGATCACTGCAGTGTGATATGGTGGTGGTGAACGATGGTGAACGATGGTGATACTTAGCGTACACTGCTTTTTGGCGATTCCAGAATGAAGATATTGGCTGTGTTGCTGACTGCTGCGCATGCTTGCCTGCCCATGAACAGTGTGAATTACAATGAAACAGAGCCCAAAACGTTCGAAACGTAGAAAACGTAGAAAACGTGCATCCGCCTTTTGCATCCACCCGTCAAAATGCATCCCCGTTGGTTACGTATCCTTTAAGACGTAGGAAACGTGCATCCCCGGTTTGCATCATTGCATCCACACTTACTTTACTAGGGCCCACATATGACACCAATGCCTGCACCTACGGTTGCCACCCGGGCACGCAGCTACAACACTGGACCTTCAGCTGGGGATGACGCTGCGTTGCACATCCCCCAGAAGTTCAGCGCAGGGAGCAGCACCCTACCCATGACGTCAACCATGAGTGAGGTCTTCCTACACATGCTGGAACCGTTGCTGGTGGCGCAGCACCGCTGCCTGGCCCGCGTGGGGAAGATGTACCTACAGGGTAGCCTACTCAAATACAATGTGTTCAAGATTGGTTTAGGGATGGCTCGTCTACGCCGTGTTGACGGCGTATGGCGGCCGAATGGGGTAGTAGCGGTCCCTCGCCTGAGAGCCCTCATGCCGCGGTCGGAGTGGTACACGTTGAACCGTGTTCTAAACGTGGACGTCGCCGGGTTGCTGCAGGCATGCAATAGGCAATGGAGTAGTTCATGGAAACCCGCGACAGCCGTAACGGGGGACGAGACAATCGTCCCCCATAAAGGAAAGCGTGCGGGCAAACTGCGACAGTTTGTCCCACGCAAACCCCATAGTACGGGGTTAAAATTATATTGCATGTCGGACGCTGTCCGGCCTTTTATAATGGACATGTATCTTTTTGAGGGACGCCGAGGTGTTGTTCGCAACGCCACGAACGATTCTGTTGGGAAAAACACACCCACACAAATGGTCCAGCATTGGCAGGCCCTAGCCCCAAGCGAAAGCATTTTGGTATGCGACTCGTATTTTGGTTCAGCGAACACTGCTGCATATTTGACCAGTGCAGGGCAGCCCTTTGTCCTACTCGCCAAGCGCAATGATCATGGGGTAGGTGAACTGGGTGCGAATTTGCGTGAAGGGGAGGAGGAGTGTGCGGTGGCCTCTGACCTCCCGTTTGCCTTGCATTGTTTCAAGAACCCGAAAGTAGGTGGCAAGGCTGCGCGCGTGGTGCCCATGTATACAAATTGTAGTGTAGACCCAGCGCTCTGGCAGCATCCCAGAGGCCATTGGCTACCTCCGTTGGTGGGTGCCTACCGTTCTCTAGCGGCCGGCGTAGACCAAGCCAATGCCCTAGCCTTGCATTTTCGGGAGATCCAAAGGTTTCAAACGTGGTCTAGAGCACTGCGTGCCTTTGTCATGTGCTCCGGTTCGGAGTAGTGAACACTATTAGCACGTGCAAGGATCTGTGCCTGGTGCCAGAAGAGACTTCCCTTTGGGATTTCCAACGCATGTTGCTCGATGATTTTTTTCCGGAGGAACGGTTTGCCAAAAAAGAGGTGCATTGAATCAGGGCACCGTGAAGCGGGGCGTGTGTGCATATTGTAAAACGGGGCGTGTTGCCTGGGTCTGTGCAGCTTGCCGTGTGCCACTACACACCCGGTGTTTTGCACATTACCATGGAGTGTAGACCGTCACCGTGACAACTGAAGTGCAGTGCAACGTTGCTCGTGGATCAGAAAACAGGGTTCGATGCGTAGAAAACGTACGATACGTGGAAAACGTGTAGAAAACGTGCATCCGGGATTTGCATCCACCCGCCTTTTGGGATGCAGCGTTCTAGGGCGTGGTGCGGAACCCCCCCAATTTTGGGTGTTGTTAATATGGTTGGAACCCGGAATTTCACATGTTACATGGGTGCACTATGATGCAACAATGTGCCTTGCATGTTTCTTTTGCTCGATATTGCCCGTTTTACACCTTTTGCGATTTGATCTTTGTGTGCTCTAACTAGTTAGAACGGGGTTAGAACGGGGTTAGAGCACTAGTTATCGCGTGGGTTATCGCGCGATAACCTAGTTATCGCGGGGGTTATCGCGGAGGTTATCGCGCGATAACTAGTTATCGCGCGAGTTATCGCGTAGGTTATCGCGCTTCATTTTATGTTTCCCCTTTTTGCTTTAAATTAGCTCTCAAAGCTTTCATATTCTTTGTAATGGCCCTTGCTGCTGCCCACGCTTGGTGCGAACACCATCAAAAGCTCCTTGGGGTCCGTCGCCTTGGCGGTCCCGAGGGGTTTACGATGGGTGACGCAAACGTGAGGCGCCCTGTGGCGACTCGCTTTGAACATGGTGTGGACTTTGGACTCCTTGTCCATAAGTCCCCCTTCATGGCCGACCAGAGAGACCCCCTTGTTCTCAGCAACTACATCTTCGAGTTGCTAGAGGTAAATCCAGGGGTTGCTGGATTGTTGATTCAGCTGCATCCCGAGGACGTGGACGCGGTGTTGGAGTCCGTCACCGCCCATGCCGAGAAGGGTGCGGGAACGAAGACGATCCTTTATGTGGGTCAGGAGGAAGTGGAGGAAGTGGAGGAGGTGGGGGCTCGGAGGGGGAAGGAGAAGCCCCACAGCCCCCTCATGATTAGTGTGCAGAAGGGAAGGATCCGACCGGGTAAGGGGAAGGGGAAGTCGGATGGATGGTTCCCCCAACCCCTCACTCACAACACCTGCCGGGTCTGCACTGACGACCCCGAAAACAAGCTCCCCATGCACTCCCTTTGCCCCACAAGGGAGTGAGAGCGTGAGTGGTATGGGGTCACCACTCCCAACATTATTTCGGGGCGGGGGGTGATTCTTTTTCCTTTTGGGGCAACACCCCCCCTTATTGGGGAGGCGGAGGAGGTGGTTGCCGCCGAGCCCTTGGGGGCCTTTAATAGGGACCCCAATGACCTTGTGCTCACCGTGGGGGGAAAGCTGGTGGTCAACCACCTCCTGGAGCACGATTTTTTGAGTGATGTGCAGCTGCAAAGTCTTTTGGATGATCTGGATAGGGTGCCTCTCTCAGAGAAGGCACCCATTTTCAATGAGAACCCCCCCATTGTCGGCGGGCCCCAAGATTCTGGGACCCGCCGCACATTGTATGGCAACTATGGGGGTGCCCACCACCACAAGCACAACCCCCACAAGCTCCATGATCTGCCAGTCCTCAAAAGGGTGGTAGATCGTGTGCTGGAGGCGGCGAAGAAGACTGTGGTGGGGGGTGTCGGATGGAGCTGCACCTGGTGGCCGGGTGGCCAAGACAGTCCAGTGTGACGGGGCGGTGAGGTGTAGGGGGAAGGTCGTAGCCAAGTGCTACGGCTACGACCGGGCGTTTTGCGCGCCGCCCACAAAGATGGCCTTTGTGTGCCATGCCAGGAGAGGGAGGAGGTGGGGGGGGGGGAGGAGGTGGTGGTGGTGGTGGACCCCAATTGGGTCAGCATTGAGCAATCTGCTCAGTGCTTGCTCCTGATGGGAACAACCACCGGGCATTTTTTGTTGTCGGGGTGGAGGAATGGGAGGGAGGTGATTGCCCCCCTCACTAATGAGGAGGTGGGGGGGGTTGCAGGCCACCCCAATCAGTGCCCCTTGGCCAAGGTGTGCCATGGGGAGGCACTGCCCTGGCCCTCCCTGCAAGGGCCCTGCCGGCATGTTGGGATTAAGGTGCCGCCGGGGTGCATTTTGGTGGTGAGGAAGGGATTGTATGGAGTATCGCGTTCTAACTAGGTGCTCTAACTAGTTATCGCGCTAGGTTATCGCGTTCTAACTAGTTATCGCGGGGTTATCGCGGGGGGTTATCGCGGGGGTTATCGCGTTCTAACTAGGTTATCGCGCGAGTTATCGCGGTAGTTATCGCGTGTTTTTTTTTTGTTTCTTTTGTTTTTCTCAGGCCACCATCCTGCAGCTGCCGCGTTTTTTTGTCAAGGACGAAGCCCAGGCGCCAAGGGGGGAAGGCCGGGAAAGCAGACGAAGCGGGGGCCTGAGGTGGTGGTTGTTGAGGCGGATGCCCCCCCCCCCCCATAGGGGTAAGGGCCCCAACCCCTCCCCCAAGCCGTGGGAGGTGGCGAAGGTGGCGGCCTAGCCCCCCCCTGAGGCCCTGGATGTGGAGGCCTTGGGGGCCAGTGTGGCCACCCACGTGACGGACGCTTGCCAGGTTTTGGTGGAGCAAGCGGCCGCCACGGGGTCTTTGTGTGCTCTAACTAGTTAGAACGGGGTTACAACGGGGTTAGAACGGGGTCTTTATGTGCTCTAACTAGTTAGAACAGGGTTAGAACGGGGTCTTTGTGTGCTCTAACTAGTTAGAACGGGGTTAGAACGGGGTCTTTGTGTGCTCTAACTAGTTAGAACGGGGTTAGAACGGGGTCTTTGTGTGCTCTAACTAGTTAGAACGGGGTTAGAACGGGGTCTTTGTGTGCTCTAACTAGTTAGAACGGGGTTAGAACGGGGTCTTTGTGTGCTCTAACTAGTTAGAACGGGGTTAGAACGGGGTCTTTGTGTGCTCTAACTAGTTAGAACGGGGTTAGAGCGGGGTCTTTGTGTGCTCTAACTAGTTAGAACGGGGTTAGAACGGGGTCTTTGTGTGCTCTAACTAGTTAGAACGGGGTTAGAACGGGGTCTTTATGTGCTCTAACTAGTTAGAACGGGGTTAGAACGGGGTCTTTGTGTGCTCTAACTAGTTAGAACGGGGTTAGAGCGGGGTCTTTGTGTGCTCTAACTAGTTAGAACGGGGTTAGAACGGGGTCTTTGTGTGCTTTAACTAGTTAGAACAGGGTTAGAACGGGGTCTTTGTGTGCTCTAACTAGTTAGAACAGGGTTAGAACGGGGTCTTTGTGTGCTCTAACTAGTTAGAACGGGGTTAGAACGGGGTCTTTGTGTGCTCTAACTAGTTAGAACGGGGTTAGAACGGGGTCTTTGTGTGCTCTAACTAGTTAGAACGGGGTTAGAACGGGGTCTTTGTGTGCTCTAACTAGTTAGAACGGGGTTAGAACGGGGTCTTTATGTGCTCTAACTAGTTAGAACGGGGTTAGAACGGGGTCTTTGTGTGCTCTAACTAGTTAGAACGGGGTTAGAGCGGGGTCTTTGTGTGCTCTAACTAGTTAGAACGGGGTTAGAACGGGGTCTTTGTGTGCTTTAACTAGTTAGAACAGGGTTAGAACGGGGTCTTTGTGTGCTCTAACTAGTTAGAACGGGGTTAGAACGGGGTCTTTGTGTGCTCTAACTAGTTAGAACGGGGTTAGAACGGGGTCTTTGTGTGCTCTAACTAGTTAGAACGGGGTTAGAACGGGGTCTTTGTGTGCTCTAACTAGTTAGAACGGGGTTAGAACGGGGTCTTTGTGTGCTCTAACTAGTTAGAACGGGGTTAGAACGGGGTCTTTGTGTGCTCTAACTAGTTAGAACAGGGTTAGAACGGGGTCTTTGTGTGCTCTAACTAGTTAGAACGGGGTTAGAACGGGGTCTTTGTGTGCTCTAACTAGTTAGAACGGGGTTAGAACGGGGTCTTTGTGTGCTCTAACTAGTTAGAACGGGGTTAGAACGGGGTCTTTGTGTGCTCTAACTAGTTAGAACGGGGTTAGAACGGGGTCTTTGTGTGCTCTAACTAGTTAGAACGACGTTAGAACGGGGTTAGAACGGGGTCTTTGTGTGCTCTGACTAGTTACAACGGGGTTAGAACGGGGTCTTTGTGTGCTCTAACTAGTTAGAACGGGGTTAGAACGGGGTCTTTGTGTGCTCTAACTAGTTAGAACGGGGTTAGAACGGGGTCTTTGTGTGCTCTAACTAGTTAGAACGACGTTAGAACGGGGTTAGAACGGGGTCTTTGTGTGCTCTGACTAGTTACAACGGGGTTAGAACGGGGTCTTTGTGTGCTCTAACTAGTTAGAACGGGGTTAGAACGGGGTCTTTGTGTGCTCTAACTAGTTAGAACGGGGTTAGAACGGGGTCTTTGTGTGCTCTAACTAGTTAGAACGGGGTTAGAACGGGGTCTTTGTGTGCTCTAACTAGTTAGAACGGGGTTAGAACAGGGTCTTTGTGTGCTCTAACTACTTAGAACGGGGTTAGAACGGGGTCTTTGTGTGCTCTGACTACTTACAACGGGGTTAGAACGGGGTCTTTGTGTGCTCTAACTAGTTAGAACGGGGTTAGAACGGGGTCTTTGTGTGCTCTAACTAGTTAGAACGGGGTTAGAACGGGGTCTTTGTGTGCTCTAACTAGTTAGAACAGGGTTAGAACGGGGTCTTTGTGTGCTCTAACTAGTTAGAACGGGGTTAGAACGGGGTCTTTGTGTGCTCTAACTAGTTAGAACGGGGTTAGAACGGGGTCTTTGTGTGCTCTAACTAGTTAGAACGGGGTTAGAACGGGGTCTTTGTGTGCTCTAACTAGTTAGAACGGGGTTAGAACGGGGTCTTTGTGTGCTCTAACTAGTTAGAACGACGTTAGAACGGGGTTAGAACGGGGTCTTTGTGTGCTCTGACTAGTTACAACGGGGTTAGAACGGGGTCTTTGTGTGCTCTAACTAGTTAGAACGGGGTTAGAACGGGGTCCTTGTGTGCTCTAACTAGTTAGAACGGGGTTAGAACGGGGTCTTTGTGTGCTCTAACTAGTTAGAACGGGGTTAGAACGGGGTCTTTGTGTGCTCTAACTAGTTAGAACGGGGTTAGAACAGGGTCTTTGTGTGCTCTAACTAGTTAGAACGGGGTTAGAACGGGGTCTTTGTGTGCTCTGACTAGTTACAACGGGGTTAGAACGGGGTCTTTGTGTGCTCTAACTAGTCAGAACGGGGTTAGAACGGGGTCTTTGTGTGCTCTAACTAGTTAGAACGGGGTTAGAACGGGGTTAGAACGGGGTCTTTGTGTGCTCTAACTAGTTAGAACGGGGTTAGAACGGGGTTAGAGCGCCAGTTAGTGCGCAGGTGCATAGTGCACTAACCTCTGCTCTAACTAGTTATCGCGGTAGTTATCGCGCTCTAACTGGGTGCTCTAACTAGTTATCGCGGGGGGTTATCGCGTTCTAACTAGTTATCGCGGGGGGTTATCGCGGGGGTTATCGCGCGATAACCTAGTTATCGCGGAGGTTATCGCGTGGGTTATCGCGTGTGTTTTTTGGGCCCTTGCTTCAAAACCCTCCCTCATTTCCTGCCCAGGCCCTCTTATTCTTCATGGATAATGTTGTTAACGAGGCCCTGAGGGCTCTGAACACAGCTAACCTCCGGCCGTACACCGATTTGCAGTGCCCCAAGGCCCGGCGGCGGCAGTTGAAGGCTGTTCAGCGGCTGGTGCGAGTTCTATTGGGTGGTCCGAACATTGTGTGTGGCACCAACACCAAAGGAGAAGTCTGTTTAAGTGATGGGGCGTGCACTGCCCTGTATGGCCCACTTGGTGGCCATCTTGCATTCACAGCTCAGGAGCATGAGGCCCTGAGCATGCTACCCATGGCATGCAGCATGCATCTTTCCCAGCGGGCCCTTTTGCGAATGCCCCGCCGTTGCACACAACGGGACCTAAGGACTGTTCGGCAACGGATCATGCCCTACTTTCCCCAAGCAACCATTGTAAAGTCTACCACAGGCCGCAATAGGGCAGCTGCCCATGTGCCTTTGCAGTCAATTGTGCAAAATGCAATATCTATGGCCCGAGTTATTGGGAAACCCCCCCCTAGTGGCGTTGCCATTGTTGTCATTTCGGTTGAGGCGACTTCCTTGTGGAAGGCATCCTCTACCCGTGCGGATGTAGGGGTCAATGTATGGGGGGGGGCAAAGTATGCTTCGAAGGTGAAGCTATGGGCCTCATGGTTTTGCATGGATGGCGGGGATGAACAGGCTTTTTTGAGAAGCCTGGACATCTCCGCCTACCTCAACCAAGAGGTGAGGGATGTGGAGGAGGACGTTGTCCTCTTTCAAAACCAATTTTTGACTTGCACTGTCATTTTGACGGGGGATGGGAAGGGGATGCAAGCAATGGGGGGGGCTGGGTCTAAGTGTTGGTTGTGCAAAGACCCCGGGGCCAATGGTATTGTTGAGCAAATGGGGGTGGAGTCCACCTCAAGATGGGGGGCATTCTTGAGAAGTGTGACCCTTGATAGGCGGCCGGGGGGACTACCAACATGCAGCATGCCGCATCCTAAACGGCATTGCAAAGCGCACTGAGACCACCCTTTAGGCCGTCCCCCCTGGTACCCCCCGAAAAGGAGGAACATTTTTCAGTTTTCCTCCATCCCAACGGAGTATCGGCATGGGCCTTACAAGAGGAGGCTCAAAAATTGTTTTAGGGGTTGGTCCTTGGTGAGGCCAAGTATGTCCCTCCGCCACATGCACCATTGCATGTCCATGAACGCCCTGGAGCAAGGGCTTTTGGGACTGGAGGCAGCCAAAGCCTCAGACATTGATGACTTTGTATGAAAAACGACCATACATGCTTTGTGCCAAGTGTTTTGTGTTGTTTGTCCTAGTGGGGGATGGAGGAGGGGTGCGCGATAACTACCCGCGATAACTGCGCGATAACTGAGTTATCGCGCGATAACTAGCGCGATAACTAGTTAGAGCAAGGTGCTCTAACTGCGTTCTAACTCTGTTCTAACTGTGCTCTAACTCTTTGATCCCCCCCAAAAAAACCACCCCTACAATGAGGGTTATGGGGGGAAAGAAAGGGGATGGGGGGTTTTTGAGGGTGCTGAATCCATTTTTTTAGGTGGTTTGCCCCAAAATTGAGGGTAGGTGGGTGTTCCAGAAATTGCGTTCTAACTAGGGGTTCCGCACCACGCCCTAGAACGCTGCATCCCATTTTGCATCCCCCCCTAGAAAACGTAATGAACGTGGAAAGCGCAGGAAAACGTACAAAACGTTGGGAACGTAGGGAACGTAGAATACGTGCATCCGGGTTTTGCATCCACACGCCAATATGCATCCACCCCTGTTCCCCCTGTGAAAAGCACACGTTCCCAACAGTGCGTTCCATGCGTTGGCAACGTACGTTCCCAACAGGTTTTTAGGGGTGGATGCGTAGTGAATGTACGTATTGTAGCCAAAGGAATATGGCGATCATCCCCCGCAACCGATCTACCCCACCATACCACGGAATCCCCCACGGACACTGGAATTGTTTTGGCGGCCCACGTTTGTCTTTTTCCACCCGCAGCTGCAAATAGAAAGCGTTCTGCGGTGTACGGAATGTGACAAGCCCATGGTGCCAAACTCCCAAAGGAGTTGGTCAATAGACACCAATGTGCAGCCTCCGCTGCACATTGACACCCTCACGGGCACACACCGCGGGCGGGCATGGGATTACATCTTGGTTGGTGAATTGTCCGAATTGTCCAATGGCAAGGTGTCTCGTGGTGTAGGTTTGCACATCTTTGTACATATTGCATCACTTTGTTGCTTTTTTGTTCACTTTGTGCTCCGTTGAACCTTACAACTTCGTGTCACTTTCAACTACAGGCACTTTGAAGTACGATGCGATTTCAACGCTTATGGCAACATTTGCTTTTCTTGTTGATTTACATGGCCATTCTCCCTTGGTCTAATGAGGCTGTTGGGTATGTAACATCATGGATCCATGGAGTGTTTGGTCACATTTCCTTCCCTTTAAACAAGGCACATCATGCAGCAGGATGGGGTTTTAGTGTAACTACGAAGCCAACCCCAGATACTGTACATTCGCCAACTCCTGGTCAACTCCATGTCGAGAGCATTCAACTTGCTTGTACTTGTGCACTGTGTTGTTGCTACGCCTTGTGCATGAAACGTGAGGAACTATTGATATTTTACAGCTTTTGGTTGCGTTGCTTTGTTGTTATGATGCAATATGTGGGTTTTTTGGGTCGAAGCGAACTTTTTGGAAGCCAAGTCAAAGTTGGCGCGCCAACTTGGCAGTTGGCGCGCGCCAACTCCGGTTTTGGCGCGCGCCAAGTGCCCCATTCTTCCTCTTCTTTTGCACCCTTTATGCATTCCCTTTCCCTTCTAGGCATTTCACGTTATCATGCCTCCAAAGCAACCCAAGAAGGGCAAGGGGAAGAAGGTGACAGTCACCGACCCCACGTCTGCCCCAGCCCCAGCCCCCGCTGCACCACCTAACCCCGAGGTGCAGCCGGTGGTCGATGCCCACATCGCCAACGTGGGCTCTGGAATCCGAGCACTTCCCCGGGGGCTATTTTCCCATCCCCTACACCCTCACCTCCCCGGACGCCGAATCCTTCCCCCAGCTCCCCCCCCTCCGCGAACCCCTGGAGGCCGCCCTCTTCGGCAAGTGGGACCAGCCGGGCAATCCCCACTTGGTCTGGCGAATTGACGCCACCCGTGTTAACTTCGCCCTGACCAGGGGGGTTCTTAGGTTCCGCTGTTCCGTGATGGGCCGGTACCCCACGACGCTCGCGGTCGAGTTGAAGCTTTCTCAAGTCACCCTTGAGGCCTTCAACAAGACCCTGAGGCTGTGCACTGCTGCAGCGTCAAAAGAGTTCGTTAACGTTCTCGACCTGCAGGAGATGCCGCCTCAGGGTCTCGACCCCGAGGAGCAGTGGCTGTGGGTGGATCCAGTCAAAAAAAGTGGCTGGACGCACCGCACGGCCACTGACGCCGTCGTGCGGTACCAGACGGTGAAGGTGCAGGCGTGGGATGCAGTAGCTCCCACGGAGTTCTCCACCAACCGTCGCCTGCGCACCCACATCCCCGACATCACCCACCCCACCCTCTACAGCACCGACGCCCCCTTCACCATGCTTGGCATGGGTTGCCCCCACCCCTCCTTCCACAACTCCTACCCCGTCGCCAACCACGACATCCCCAACCCCCCCATCGTCACGGAGGAGGGTTTTGCCGCGGCGGGCTACCGCCAGTATGACCGCATCATCCCCGAGGATCTGTGGGCCAGACTGGCGGAGCTCGCCACGGTGGAACTCAACCCGTCGATGCTCGAGGAGGTGGACCTCCAGGCCCCCGGGGAAGGTGGGGGGCGCTATCAGACGACGGTCTCCAGCGTCCCCCACTGGCTCCCGGACGACCTCTGGCAGGCTGTTCTGGCCCTGCTGGGGTTCTCCCTCCCACCGCTGCAGGGACTTGAGGCCTTGTGCCCCAAGATCATCGAGCGGTGGGAGGCAGAACCCTGGAAGGGTTTCCAGATCCCCCACCGCGATTTTGCACTGTCTGTGAAACAGTCAGTGCAGTGCATGGTCGTATTCATCCCCCTCACCACCTCTCCCCCGTCCAAGTCCCTCCAGGTGTGCCCGGGCACGCAGGGGGGCTATCACGCTGCGCATCGGTGGGATATTGTTATCCAACCGCTTCGCAGCGTGACGCTCCTCCGCGGGACGGTGATCCACCGCGGTGCGGGCGGGCCTGGCCGGGCACTGTTCATCCCGTTTGCACCCGTCGGCTACCGGTCGCGCATGCTGACCGTAGAGCCGGAGAGTGTAACGGAGCTGATGAACAGTGTTCCGGTGATGCCCTCCGAGCTTCTGGCCGAGGGGGCTGCAGTCGGGTCCCCTCTGTGCCTCCCGTATGGGTCCGACCCGTACAGGTACCGGCCCCGGGATCCACCACCCCACGAGGTGGACATGCCGGAGGCGCCGGCGGATGCGGAGGAGAGGCCGGCCGCGCCGGCTGACGCGGATGCCGCCCCCCCCCCCCACAGAGTGCGGCACAGGAGGAGGAGGAGATGCCGGCGGCGCCAGCGGATGCAGAGGCGCCGGCGGATGCGGAGGCGCCGGCGGATGCGGAGGCGCCGGCGGATGCGGAGGCGCCGGCGGAAGCGGAGGAGAGGCCGGCCGCCCCCCCCCCCCGGCAGAGGAGGACTTCCTCACTCCCGACGCGATCCCCCAGCCAGTCTGCTTCGTGTCGCAGGCTGAGCAGCCGTTGGACCCCCCGGTGCCCTACATGGGGGACGTCCTCCTCCTGCAAGAGGGGGTGTCTGCGGGTCTGTTTCTGACCCCCACCGACCACGCGCACGTGGGGCCCACCGCCGAGGCGGCCAGAGCGGATGCCTGCCTCACTCCGCACATCCACCGGTGGTGGCTTCCCCCCCCCGAGGCCACCGACTTCTGCCGCGTGCGCTGCACGGCCGGCACGGTGGTGTACTCGTTCGCCGCACGGGGCGCTGCGTTCGTGCGGGAGCCAGGGGCTGGCCGCATGGCCTGGATGGCCATGGCCCACTTCACCCCGCCCCTGAGCTCCCAGGACGCCGAGATGTTGGACCTCGTCCGCGTGGACAAGGCCCGCCGCACCATCTGCTCCTGCAGCGAGAAGGTGTGCCCGCGCGGTGCCTTGCATGCATGCGATGTTGTCACACGTGACACGAATTTGGCGCGCGCCAAATAGCAGATTGGCGCGCCAACTTCGCAGTTGGCGCGCGCCAACTTCCATCTTGGCGCGCGCCAAGTCACCGGTTGGCGCGCCAAGTGTTCGGTTGGCGCGCGCCAAGTCCAGTTTTGGCGCGCGCCAAGTCAAGTTTTGGCGCGCCAAATAGCTAGTTGGCGCGCGCCAAGTGCCGTTTTGGCGCCTGAATTTAATTCGTTGGGTTTTATCGGAAACGTTGTTCTGTGGCTGGTTTTCGAGTTGTCTTCGCTGTTGCAGTGGTGTCGTTGTGTGCATTGTTTTATGCTTGTGTTGTTGCGCATTTGCAGGTCCCCATCCACTACGCCAATTTTCAATTGGAAGTGGACCCGCGTCCGGTGCCCGTGCCGGCTGGGGCGGAGGAGGTGGAGGGGCAGCCGCAGGAGCAGCGGCAGGAGCAGCGGCAGGAGCAGCGGCAGGAGCAGCGGCAGGAGCAGCAGGAGGGGTTGGAGGTGGATGTGGACGTGGTGGTGGATTGGGAAGTTCCGGCGGTCCCGGAACCGGCGGACTTCGGGGACGCCTTGCACAGCCCCGACAAGTTCCTGAAGGTGACGTCCGCCGAGGCGACGGCGGTGGACGTCGTCGATGGGGGGGGGACGATCATCAGCCGCCTGTTCCAGGCGCAGGTGATTCGGCGGGGTTCGGGACAGAATAGGGTGGTGGAGTGCCCGTTCTGGGCAGTGGTGCAGGGGAAGGGGGGGGTGCAACCATGGGTTGTCTCCGTTGTGCCCTTTGTGCAGGTGCGCCCCCCCTCCACGCACAACCGGCTCCTCCTCTGCAGCATTGACGCTCTGGGACAACTGCAGAGGTGGAAGCAGTGTGAGTGGAGCGACGTGCGGGCCATTGCACCCGCCCCCCACTTGAAGGAGGCAACACAGGCGTTTCTGCTCCGCTTCCAGGAGCAGCTCGTGGGGAAAGGGCCGAAGGGGGAGAAGGGGGGCAGGGCCGCATTTGACGTGTCTGGGGACCCCTCCCTGCAGAGCAAGGGCCGCACGGAGCAGCAAGCTAGGGGCTCCAGGCGCCCTCGCCCCACGACCACCCCCCGGGAGGCAGCACAGGCAGCGCAGGCAGCGGGAGACGGGGGGGGGGCACGGGAGAAGGCGGAGATTCTCCGCCTGGAGGCGGAGAACAAGCTGCTGCGCGAGCAGCTGAAGGCGGCGGAGGCCGCCCGCAAGACGGCATAGGACGCGCTCACCGGTGAGCGCGCCTTGTGGGAGCGGCGGGAGAAGGGGTGGGAAAAGCAGAGGGGGGAGTTGCAGCAGCAGGTGACCGCCACGGCGCAGGTGCGTGCAGTTTGGGGGGGGGCAGAGGGTAGTGCCGACCCCGACCATGGGCAGCATGTGCTGTACCTGCAGGCGGCGGCGGTGGAGTTGCACTCTGCACTCAGCGCCCAACGCCATGTGGCCATCAACATGGGGGTCAAAGAGGCCACCCTCACGGAGCTGAAGGGCCTGCTGGACAAGCACCCGGTTGCGCACCTGCTTGACCCCAAGCGCAGGCGGGCGGAAGAGAGCGAGGGGAGTCAGAGTCAGGGCAGCAAGCGGTCGAAGAAATGAGCAGGCACTGGCTGGGCATGGTTTTGGCGCGCGCCAAGTGGTAAGTTGGCGCGCTAAATCCTGATTTGGCGTGCGCCAACAGGGGAGTTGGCGCGCGCCAAATGGGAAGTTGGCGCGCCAACTTGCCACTTGGCGCGCGCCAACTCAGGACTTGGCGCGCGCCAACTGACAATACACTCAATCCCCCTTGGCACAATGGGCTTATTGATGAAGAGGGCTGGCACAATGGGCTTGTTGATGAAGAGGGCTGGTGGGGGGATATGCGCCCGTGGGGTCGCTATTTTGCAGAATGGTGGGTGTTGAATGACGTACAACCCGCTCATATGCAACCAGGCACACTTTTTGGAGGCTTCTGGAGTGCATTGTGCCACCCAGCTGCCCCTGCTTTGCTGCAGCATTTGACAGCCATAGTGATCAACTTCTGGGAGCTTTGCAACGCAGATTGTGTGTGGTCAGTACATGGAAGAAGAATGACAGTGATCCCCACTGTTTGCCTGTCCACACAAGCAGTGTGTCGTGGTTGCTGAGTGGGGACCTCTTTTCAGACGCAGAGTGATCCAGCCAGGTTTTTTGTGCTCATTTCTTCTGCACTGCAAAGTGCCACCCACCTTCCTGTACATTGCTGCAGTGTCCAACAGCCATAGTCATCAACTCCTGGGACATTTGCATCCCAACACATCCGTTCGTGCATTGTATGCCCACTTTCTGGTGCTTTGGCAGTCTGCCCAGTCAGTCCTCAGTTCCAGATTCCTTGCTCAGATTTTGTTTACAGGGGGGTTTTTTCACAGTTTTTTTTTTGCGCATTTCTTCTGCAGTGCATTGTGCCACCCACGTGCCTGTGCTGCAGTGTCTGCCAGCCATAGTGATCAACTCCTGAGAACCCTGCATTCAACACATCCGTTCCTGCATTATATGCTCATTTTTTGCAGCCTTTGTTGTCTGCCCAGTCAGTCCCAACGTTCAGATTGCTTGCTCAAACTTTGTTTAGAGGCATTATTCGGCGCACAAAGCCGAGTGGCATTGCCTCATAGAGCTTGTTTTCAACCACTACTCAGTGGGTGCACAATTTTGCCCATAATTTCATGCTCAAGTTTTGCTCGTTTCAAATATCTTGAGGTGCACACAGGGAGGGATGCTGCTTCTGTATTTGTTTGGCATTTCCAAAAATACACGGCATTTTAGCCCTTCTCCACAAGGAAGGCGTCTTGTGCATCAGTTGCACAGTGGCATGTCCCGACGCCATCAAGTGGGTTACATCATCTTCACGTAATGTACTGTTTCGGTTTGGGAGTCGTCGTGGACGAAGCAAAGGGGGTACATAGAGAATAAGGGGGTCTTCGTCCAGGCTGAACAAGGCATGTGACCTCTATATATGATTTATATGATTGATTTGACAGCTTCTTGCACATTCGCAGTCTTTTGCACATTAATCAAAAAAAGATGGAACAATGCTTTCTTCGTGCCAAGTGTGCAAGGGCAGGTGAGGGACGGAATTTCCAGTGACAACAATGGTATGCAAGTCGATGGTTTGATCGGTGGGGGGACATTTGGCGCGCGCCAAGTGGCAAGTTGGCGCGCCAAGTCCGGACTTGGCGCGCGCCAACTTCCCAGTTGGCGCGCGCCAAGTCCGGACTTGGCGCGCCAACTTGCGACTTGGCGCGCCAACTTGTGAATTTGCGCGAGCCTAGGCCCGGGAAGCCCACTTTGGGACTTTTGTACCGTGTAGGAGTGTTTTCAGCACGAGAGGGGCATGAAACCCGGGTTTTTTCAGGGTAAGAAGTTTCCATTTACACCAAAAAGGAGGAAAAAATCCCTAGGTAGCCAGTGTAACAACATAATAGACACCCGCCATGATTTGGCTGCATTCCCAAGCAAGTTGGCGAATGTCTCTTGGCTTCGTAGTTACAAGGTTGTTTGCTCGTGGAATCCGGACCTAGTGGTCAAGTTGCACGATCACCAACCAATTGCCCTGGCATTGGAGACTCCATTGTGTTGTAGCGTCCCCTTGTCCAACTACCGTCGGCAAGCATGCATGGTGATGCCCCATCCAGTGCATGCATTTTTTAAATAGGACAAAATATGTGATTTTGTTGGCATGCCAACAAATTCAATACAAATAAATATGGGATGGCATTGAGCTTATTTGCAGGGGTGAATGAACACAGAGAAACGGTGTTGCTTGGTCAGGGACTCATGGAATGGAATGAGCTGGCCCCTGCATACGAATGGATCTGGCAACGCTGTTTGGATGTTGTGGCACTGGCACCAATGGCGCTGTTTACAGACGCTGCGTTGGCTGCTTTGAACAGTGTACCAAATGTCTTTCCAGAGCTAAAACGGCATTTTCTGTGCTTCTTTCATATTCTGGTCAATTTGCATAAAAATTGCCGATCATACTTCGTGCGATCTGACATTGAGTCTTCTAACGATGCAACAACATCGGGCGGCAGTATGTGTCAGGGTAACAACGATTGCATCGATGCTGACCATGAAGCTACACCAGTGGGTGACAATGTTGGCCAGGGTGACAAAGATTGCATTGTTGACAATGAGGACACAAACGTGACATATCAGACAATTTTCGGTGACTTTTGCAATGTTCATCGACAAGTTGATCGTGACGTTGCTGCAGAGCTGTGGGATAGCCTATTACACACATATGCATGGGCAAGCGGATTGGTAGCCTACTTGCAGAAATGGCTGGGTGGTGCCCCCCTGCGTGCGCGCTACAGGGTATTGCCGCGCGATGGCTCAGTGCGCACTACAAAACTATAGCGCGCGTCATAGCGCGCGCTATAGTTCGGGGTCTTGGGTTTGTAACCCCATGTCCTAATAAGCAGGGCAAAAGCGCCTATTTTTCTAAAGTTTCAGATGCTTCCGGCACCGCAAGTGACGTTGCAAATGTCAGGAAAGATTGCAAACATTTTGGGCCCCCACTATGGGTGGTCCTTGTGGAAGAACGAGGACCTTTTGGCGGACCTAGTTGAGCCACTTGACCCTGTTCCAGCAGTAATACAAAAAGGAAAATGCAGCAACAAAAAAATCGAAAACGACAAAAAAAACGGACGGAAAAGCAACAAATCGCTGTGTCTCTCATAATTTGACTGTCTGTCGTAATTTGACCCAAATTGGAAATGCGTAGTCATATAGGTACAGGTCATACAGGTATATCGCGATTTCAAGGGTTTCCGCGCTTGAAAACAGCATAGCGCGCGCGATAATGATGATTGCGCGCACTAGATAACATGTTGCGCGCGCTAAAACGCAAATAGCGCGCGCTACCACAGTTCCTCATCCGCAAAATATGCCCGAACGTTCCTTCAAAAACCTGCTCTGGACAACACCAAATATATCCATGGGCCTGCACTTGGCCCAGGTGCAATAAGCCCTAGCAACTGCTCATCTCGCTCGGTGGTTCTATCCACATCCATGGTTGGCAAAGGAAATGGACATCTGGCACCACGATTCCCCCCCACAAGGCAACCTATCCCCCCTCACAATGATCCACAGCTCTCCTTGGCACTCCCTGGGGTATTGGAGGTTAGAAACAATGGAATCAAAGGAAAATATATAGTCAAAAAAGTGCCGCACGGGCCACTGCGAAAAGACTGTGACCCCATCTGTGTGCACGGCAACCTCTAAATGCTGCCTACTTGCAAGCTGGTTCCATTCTGTGGCGAAACTAGCATAGGACGGGAGAGAAAAAAGGTGTGGGGGGACCTTACTTCTGGTCCAAGTAATCAAATCTTTGTACCTGAGGAAAATAGCGCGCGCAACATGAGAACGTAGCGCGCGCAGAAGTCAACAAAGCGCGTGCTATGGGCGGAAGTGCGCGCGATGTCACATGCAAAGTGCGCGCAATAATACCTTCTTCTCGGAATCTTCAGAAGCAGGACCAAGTCCACCACCGACAGGGGTGTGACGGCGTTGGCAGCCTCGGTCCTGCGACGCTTCTTCTCTGCTTCAGACACGGGGACCCTTTTTTCCAACCTGGCCCACAAAGACCGTTGGACGGAAGACCCTGAGCAAAAAATTAAACATTAAACCCTCTTGCCCATGCAGCCCGTGGGCTGGGGGTATCCGCCTCCTGCAGCACCGCCAACAACGGCTGCAGGGGCCACAGCAGCTGGTGCGACACCGCAACCACCGCCACATGCAGCTGTACAACCGGGACTGCAGCAGCCGTCCACGACGCCGTGGAGCATGCAGCCACAGGTACTTGCCGTGCGCACTACTGTTTCCGTTGCGCGTGCTACGCTCTTGTTGTGCGTGCTAGCTGTCTCGTTGTACGCACTACGCAAGTCCTCGTTGCGCGTGCTTTGTCTTGTTTTCCGCGTGCTTTGTCTTGTTTTCCGCAGACGCTGTCCCAGACGCTGACCCAGTTCTCCCCAACTCAGCCTGTGTGGCCCGCGCCGCAGTCCCCGTTACGAGCTGCCTCACAGCAGTTGTCTCCCATGCTGTTCCCCGGTGGGTCGCCCACCTTGGGCTCCCCAGTGCGTGGCAGTCTTCCAGTGGGCCAAGTGCAGCAAGTGCTCTTCGGCCCACTGCCAGTGCAACAGCAAATGCAGCAGCAGCAAGTGCAGGCTGCGGCCCAGCAAGTCGGCAGCCCACAACAGCAGCAGCAGCAGCAGCAGCAGGTCCAACCAAGACAGCAGCAACCCCAAGTGCAAGCACAGTTTCTGTCTCCCCCACCCGGGCCACGTAAGGGCTTCGCCTTCAGCAGCGACTTCAAGAACCGAATCTGGCCCAACCAAAACAGCACCATCTGCGCCCAAGGGCCCGACTGGGCATGGCTGAAGGACGTGACACCGGCCTACCTCTTTGAGGTGGCCTTCTACAAGTTCTGGCGCCAAAGGGCCACGGCGATTGCCAAGATCCCAGAAGTCCAGGAGCCGTGAAACCCTGCTGGCATGACGAGAGCATTACTGGGAACTGGTGCAGTCTGGCGAACCTGTTGAACCCCTCCGTGCCAACCCAAGAAGGACAAGCTGCCTGTGGACACTGCAAGGTGGAGGAGTACGAGCTGCTGTTCTCGTGCTGGGCAAGTTACGGGTGGGGTCACGTTCGGACCCACACGCCTCCGGGTGCCACCGCAAAGACCGTCCACCACTTCTACTTCAACAAGGACCCACCGAGCTTCATCAACGCGACCGACGCGGGGGCAATGGCCTTCAAGAACGAGTGCCTCGGTGAGAAGTGCAGGTGCCAGTTTGCTGCGGGGGTCAGCCAGGAAAGGAGCCAGTGCCGCAAGGGCACTTGCAACCGGCGCCAAAGTCAAAACTACGGCGGTCAAGGACGAGGAGCAGCCGCCGCAGCAGCAAGTGCAGCAGCAGCAGCTCCAACAGCAGGCAGCCGTGCAGCAGGCAACACTGCAGCTGCTCCAGCAGCAGCAGCGGGTGCAGATGGCCCAGCAACAGCAGCAACAACAACAACAACAGGCACAGGCACATGTACGCGCTATGTTTGCCATGGCGCGCACTTTCGACATTGTTGTGCGCGCTCCATTTGCTGTAGCACGCGCGATTTGAGTGTTTGCGCGCGCTACGGCCCCACCGTCTGTCCTGTTTTCACGTAGGTGGGCAGCTTCGAGCAGCTCCTGTGCCTAGGATCCCGCAGAGGGCCGTTGATGATCAGTGTGCCCGCCGACACTGCCGGGCAGTCCAAGCATGCGGCCGACTGGCTTGACGGACGGAAGGAGCAAGGCCCCTCCCCGGTGCTGGCCCGGGCTAAGCGGCAGCTGGAGGAGCTGGAGATGGACTGGGCCGACGCCTTTGCCATGCCGGAGACGGAATCCGTGACAGTCCCAAGGCCGAAGAAGAAGCGTACCGAGGAGCCAGCAGCCACCAGCCACCCACCACCAGCCATCTCCGCCTCCCACACCGCTAAGCCCCCCCACCCGCCTGGAAAGGTCCTTGCCCAGAAGACCGCCCACCAGCAGCTGCTGGAACAAGCGGCACAAGGAGTCCAACGGCAGGCGGAACAGGCCAAGAAGAAAGAGGACGAAGCAAAGAAGAAGAAGAAGGACGAGGACGAAAAGAGGAAGAAGAAGGAGAAGGAAGAGGAGGAAAAGAGGAAGAAGAAGGAGAAGGAAGAGGAAGAGAGGAGGAAGAAGAAGGAGAAGGAAGAGGAGGAGAGGAGACGGAAGAAAGCAGAGGAGGAGAAAGCGGAAATGTACCCTTCGTGAACGGACGTTAAGTGGCCGTTTGAATAATTGCGTGAATTTCACGTGAATTTACCCAAATTTTGAGGTTTTTTGGGGAAAATGCCATATTATTGGTTCATTCCGAGAGATTTGAGGGGCCAAAATTCCTCCCCTAGCATCGTTACGCATCATCCAATGAAGGTCCCACCCCAAAAGCATCCATCATGTCCGAACCGTGCTCAAAACGAGAGGTGCCGAAACCCGGCAAGCCTGTAGCCGATTCACGGCCGTGAATTCACGTGAATTCGTACGAAATTCGCACGAATTCGCACGAATTTCGTACGAATTTCGTACGAATTTCACGTGAATTCACGTGAATTCATACCAATTTCACCCTTGTGCACCCCCTCATTTGTCCTAACACCCGGGGTACCTCCCCCCCAAACACCCCTGCAGGCACCCTGGCTACAGGCAACATGTGCACATGTGTGTGGGTGTGCCTTTGTGTGGGGTGTGTGGGTTTGTGTATGGTTGTATGGTTGGGTTTGCATGTGGGTGGATGTGTGACTTCCTGTTTGTTTCTACGTGCGGGCGTGCGTCTGTGTGTTGGTGTGTGTGAGGATGTGGGGGCCACCCGACCACATACGCACACAAACCCGTCCCAAACCTCACACCAACACCCACACACCCACACACACAACCACGGACCCATGGATACACACCCACACACAAACACGCACCCACGCGCACAAACCAATCAGCACACACACACACACACACACACACACACATAGACACACCCACAATGATCCCGCCCCACACACCTAACCACAACACATCCACTATGCAGGTGTGTGTGCGTATGTGTGGCTGGGCAGTGTGTGGGTGTGGGTGGGGTGGCAGGGCGGTTTGATTCCACTAATGGCATGTGGGTGTGTGTGTGTGTGGGGGGGTACGTGTACGACTGTCTGTGAGGATGTGAGGAGCACCAAACCATGCACATATACGCACAAGCCTTACACACACACACACGCACACCCTTCCCGCACCTCACACCAACACGCGCGCACACACAAACACACACAACCACACACCCAACTACACATGGACACACCGACCCACATACACGCATCCGCACAAACCATACGCATACACACACACACAGAATCACCCCCCTAAACATTTAACCGTGACACATCCACTGGCCAGGTACGTATGAGGGTGTGTGGGCGGGCAGTGTGTGGGTATGGGTCGAGTGGGGGGCTGTTTGCTTTCATTGAGGGTATGTGTGTGTTTGTGCATGGGTGTGTGTGTGTCTCTGTGTGGGGGGGGGGGGGGTGTATGACTGTCTTTTTGGTTATGGGTGTGGGCGTGCGCCTGTGTGTGTGGGGCGGGTGAGGATGTGAGGAGCACCAAACCAGATATACGCACAAGCCATACACACACACACACACACACACACACACACATACAGACACACCCTTCCCGCACCTCACACCAACACGCGCATACACACAAACACACACAACCGGACACCCAACTACACATGGACACAACGACCCACCCACCCACACACACACACACACACACATCCGCAGAAACCCATCCACACACACAGGCAGACACACATACACACCCACACACAGAGAACCCCCCCCCCCCCTAAACATCTAACCGTGACACATCCACTGTCCAGGTACGTATGAGGGTGTGTGGGCGGGCAGTGTGTGGGTGTGGGTCGAGTGCATGGGGGGCTGTTTGCTTTCAGTGAGGGTATGTGTGTGTTTGTGCATGGGTGTGTGTGTGTCTGTGTGTGTGTGTGTTTGTGTGTGTGTGTGTGTGCCGGGGGGGGGGGGGGCAGGTACAGGGAAATGTGTGTGGGTGTGAGGACTTCGTTATGGTGGTGTTGGTGTGGCTCTTCTGCCAGTGTCCTGCAAAAATGGTAAGAAATTCGCACGAATTTCGCACGAAATTCGTACGAAATTCGTGCGAATTTCGTACGAATTTCGACCCCAAAGTGTACCGTGAATGTGGTTGTTACGAATTTCGTATGAAATTTGCACGAATTTCGTACGAATTTTGACCAATTTGCATGAATTTGTATCATTTTTATGCAGAACAAACTCACTCAGCCCATAGCACACAGCACAGCAACACAACAACAACACAGAAGAACAACACAGTCACCCCATATCACACAGCACAGCAACACAACAACAACACAGAAGAACAACACAGTCACGTCATCAGCAACAGTCACCAATGAGGAGCAGCAGACAGACGAAGCACAACAAGCAGCAAGCAAAACAACGGTACCAACACAGCCGAAAAGCAGGCATTACACACACATCATGACAATCAGCAGCAACAAACACAAACGACAGACAGTCACAAACTACAAACAGCACAAAAGTATTGTCCCACATGATTCAACAACAGGCAGCCACCCATCCAACCATCCACACCCACTCATAGCACACAGCACAGCAACACAACAACAACACAGAAGAACAACACAGTCAGGTCATCAGCAACAGTCACCAGTGAGGAGCAGCAGACAGACGAAGCACAACAAGCAGCAAGGAAAACAGCGATACCAACGCAGTCGAAAAGCAGGCATTAAACACACATAATGACATTCAGCAGCAACAAACACAAACGACAGACAGTCACAAACTACAAACAACACAAAAGTATTGTCCCACATGATTCAACAAAACCACCCAAGAACCCAAGAACCACCAATGCATGCACATATCACCCAGGCACGCACACACCATGCACCCACGCCCACACAAACAACAACCCCTCCGACCAGGCACACCCACACACACACAAAAATGACACAAATTGATGCAAATTGTTTGGACTTCGTACGAATTTCGTACGAATTTCGTACGAAATTCGTACGAAATTCGTAACAACCACATTCACGGTACGTATTGAGGGACGAATTTCGTACGAAAATCGTATGAAATTCGCACGAATTTCGTACGAATTTCGTGCGAACTTCGTACGAATTTCGTACCATTTTTGCAGGACACTGCACGAAGAGCCACACCAACACCACCTATGCATGTACCGGAGTCCCCACACCCACACACATTTCCCTATACCTGCCCCCCCCGGCACCCACACACACATACACACACACACACACACCGCACAGACACACACACCAAGGCCCGCTACACTGCAGTCTGAGAGGTATCCTCACCGCACATGGGATGCAGCGTTCTAGGGCGTGGTGCGGAACCCCCCCAATTTTGGGTGTTGTTAATATGGTTGGAACCCGGAATTTCACATGTTACATGGGTGCACTATGATGCAACAATGTGCCTTCCATGTTTCGTTTGCTCGATATTGCCCGTTTTGCACTTTTTGCGATTTGATCTTTGTGTGCTCTAACTAGTTATCGCGGGGTTAGAACGGGGTTAGAGCACTAGTTATCGCGTGGGTTATCGCGCGATAACCTAGTTATCGCGGGGGTTATCGCGGGGGTTATCGCGCGATAACCTAGTTATCACGTGGGTTATCGCGTGGGTTATCGCGCTTCATTTTATGTTTCCCCTTTTCGCTGTAGCTCTCAAAGCCTTCGTATTCTTTGATAATGGCCCTTGCTGCTGCCCACGCTTGGTGCGAGCACCATCAAAAGCTCCTTGGGGTCCGTCGCCTTGGCGGTCCTGAGGGGCTTACGATGGGTGATGCCAATGTGAGGCGCCCTGTGGCGACCCGCTTTGAACATGGTGTGGACTTTGGACTCCTTGTCCATAAGTCCCCCTTCATGGCGGACAAGCGAGACCCCCTGGTTCTCAGCAACTACATCTTCGAGTTGCTAGAGGTAAATCCAGGGGTTGCTGGATTTTTGATCCAGCTTCATACCGAGGATGTGGACGCGGTGGTGGAGTCCGTCACCGCTCATGCCGAGAAGGGTGCGGGGACGAAGACGACCCTCTATGTGGGTCAGGAGGAGGAGGAGGAGGAAGTGGAGGAGGAGGACGAGGATGCGGGGGGGGGGTGGGGGCTGGTGGGAGGAAGGAGAAGCCCCACAACCCCCTCATGATTAGTGTCCAGAAGGTAAGGGTCCGACCGGGTAAGGGGAAGGGGAAGTCGGATGGTTGGTTCCCCCAACCCCTCACCCACAACACCCGCCGGGTCTGCACTGACGACCCCGAAAACAAGCTCCCCATGCACTCCCTTTGCCCCACAAGGGAGTGGGAGCGTGAGTGGTATGGGGTCACCACTCCCAACATTGTTTCGGGGCAGGGGGTGATTCTTTTTCCATTTGGGGCAACACCCCCCCTTATTGGGGAGGCGGAGGAGGTGGTTGCCGCCGAGCCCTTGGGGGCCTTTAATAGGGACCCCAATGACCTTGTGCTCACGGTGGGGGGAAAGCTGGTGGTCAACCACCTCCTGGAGCACGATTTTTTGAGTGACATTCAGCTGCAAAGTCTTTTGGAAGATTTGGATAGGGTGCCTCTCTCAGAGAAGGCACCCATTTTCAATGAGAACCCCCCCATTGTCGGCAGGCCCCAAGATTCTGGGACCCGCCGCACATTGTATGGCAACTATGGGGGTGCCAACCACCACAAGCACAACCCCCACAAGCTCCATGATCTGCCAGTCCTCAAAAGGGTGGCAGATCGTGTGCTTGAGACCGCAAAGAAGACTGTGGTGGGGGGGGTCGGATGGAGCTGCACCATCCTTGACATGGCCGAAATTTCGAGCTATGACCACACCCCCCAGCACCTCCATCGCGACGCCCCCCCCTACACCATTCCTGAAGGCACATTGATTGTCAATTGCCTTATTATGCTAACCCATAATCATGAGGAGGAGGATGGGTCACATTTTCTTTTTGTGCCCTCCAGCAGTTCGGGGTTCCCTGACCCTTGGGTGGAGAGGGCTGTGCCATTCAAGAGGGGCAGTGCCTTTTTTTTTAATGCCCTTGATGTCCACAGGGGGTCGGGGATTCCCAAGGCCTCCCCCATGGGGGTAAGGGACCCCCGCCTCATGGCATTTTTTGCCATTGAGCTTACCCAGGGGGGGAATCTTCGATTCCCCAACCTGCACGTGACGCAGTCCATTAAAAGGCCCCAGCTGGGGGCACCTGGTGGCCGGGTGGCCAGGACAGTCCAGTGTGATGGGGCGGTTAGGTGTAGGGGGAAGGTGGTAGCCAATTGCTACGGATGCAATCGGCTGATTTTGTGCACCGCCCACAAAGATGGCCTTTGTGTGCCATGCCAGGAGGGGGAGGAGGTGGTGGGGGGGGAGGAGGAGGAGGTGGTGGTGGACCCCAATGGGGTCAGCATTGAGCAATCTGCTCAGTGCTTGCTCCCGGTGGGAACAACCACCGGGCATTTTTTGTTGTCGGGGTGGGGGAATGGGAGGGAGGTGATTGCCCCCCTCACTAATGAGGAGGCGGGGGCGGTCGCAGGCCACCCCGATCAGTGCCCCTTGGCCAAGGTGTGCCATGGGGAGGCACTGCCCTGGCCCACCTTGCAAGGGCATGTTGGGATTAAGGTGCCGGCGGGCACCATTTTGGTGGTGAGGAGGGGGTTGTATGGGGGAGTGGCAAGGGTGGCCCCTGAGGTCGAGGGGGTGGCCCAGGTGGTGGAGTGGCGGCAGGTGGGGGAATATGCGGCCGTCACGGACTTCGTGTGGCTGCGGAGGCTGGGCCTCGTGCTGGACGACGCCAAGAAGGAGGGCCAAGGCATGTGTCCATGTCACCAGGTGTGAAAACTTCCCACAACGGCCTGCTCTAACCCCTGCTCTAACTAGTTATCGCGCTAGGTTATCGCGTTCTAACTAGGTGCTCTAACTAGTTATCGCGCTAGGTTATCGCGTTCTAACTAGTTATCGCGGGGTTATCGCGGGGGTTATCGCGGGGGTTATCGCGCGATAACCTAGTTATCGCGGGGGTTATCGCGCGGGTTATCGCGTGTTTTTTTTTCGTTTCTTTTGTTTTTTTCAGGCTACCATCTTGCAGCTGCCCCGTATCTTCGTCAAGGACGACGCCCAGGCAGCCGAGGCAGCAGGAGGAGCAGCAGAAGCAGCAGGGGCACGGCCCGCCAAGCCGGTGGCGGCCCGGTTGGAGCTGGAGGGGGAGAAGAGGCTGCCGGAGGGGGCGTCGTGGCGGTGGGGGGAGCCTCGGGATGAGGCCTGCAGGATGCAGGGATGGGGGGGACGGGATGGTACCGGCAGGTCACCATCACCGAGAAGGAGGGGGGGGTGGAGAGGAAGACCAACCTCACCCTCCCCTCCTATGTGTGGGTTGGGGGGGAAACGGCCAAGTGGCCGAATGCCGCAGAGGGGGAAACAGTTGCGGCTTTTTTGTGTTTGTTTGGGATGAGCGACCCCCCCCAAAGGAAATCTTATTTCCTTTTGAGGGTGTGTTTTTTATGGGGGGGGGGAGTATACGGGGAGGGAAGTGTGGCAGAAGCTGCACAGGGGGGGGGGCATCCACCAGGTTGGTGGGTATGACCCCCCCCCTTCTGTGGTGGACGCCACTGCCGATTGGGTTCGGCAGTATGCACCCAAGGGGGGAAGGCCGGGAAAAGGCCACACGAAGCGGGGACCAGACGTGGTGGTGGTTGAGCCGGATGCCCCCCCCCCCCTTAGGGGTAAGGGCCAAACCCCCGCCCCCAAGCCCTCCCCCAAGCCATCGAAGGTGGCAAAGGTGGCGGCGGCCCAGCCCCCCCATGAGGCCCTGGACGTGGAGGCCTTGGGGGCCAGTGTGGCCACCCACGTGACGGACGCTTGCCAGGTTTTGGTGGAGCAGGCGGCCGCCACGGGGGTCGAGGCCGCACTGGCCAAGGGTCGGTCGGCCGACCACAAGTCGGCCTTGGCGAAGGCCGAAAAGGCCCAGGGCAACACCCAGCGTGCCCTGGACCAGGCCCTCAACCTGGCCGCCAAGAGGGGGGAGGAGGTGGAGGCGATGAGGGAGGCCTTGAGGGAGGCCCAGGAGGGGAGGCGGAAGGCGGAGGTGGAGGCGGCCCAGCTTAGGGTGGAGGTGGAGGGGCAGCGGAGGAGGGGGGATGACCTGGGGCAGCGCTTGGGGGTGGCTGAGGCGCAGGTGCGCAGCCTCACCTCCACCCTCAGTGCCTCCTTCGGGGTGCAGAGTCAGGGTAGCGGGAGTAGGAGTGGGAGCCAATGACTAGTGGATTTGCTCAAGGGGTTGCCCAAGGGCATTTTTCGTGGGGAGGAGCGATATGGGGCCCAAGTGGACATGTGCCACTTCGGCCTCGTGGGAAGTGGAAACCCCAACCCCTCTAATTTTAGGGCGACCCACATGGCCGCTGCTACCCTCAGGCCTGCCCTCACCCCCTTGGTTGCAGACCTCAATGGGTATTGCACCTCCAATGCTCCACCATGGTTCACATGGTGTAGCATCCAAATTGTTCGCCCCCAAGGGACGGACACCATGGGCCTCCACTCCCATTTGCGGGATGGGGCGCCCATGGCGCTTATTGTGTGTGTGGGGTCTTTCACGGGGGGTGAGTTTTGGGTGGAGAGTGGTGGCCTGCTGAATCCCTCCATGAGGGAAAAAAAGCGGCACACCCGTGTGTGCAAGGGTAGGGCGGTGGAGGGTTGGGCATGCACCGCCACCCCCCAAGCCCCGGTGTTGTTCAACACCAGGGCACTACACGCTCCATTGCCATGGGAGGGCGAGCGATGGAGCGTGATTTTTTTTAGTGCGGGGGGGGGTTCTGCACTGCACGCCTGTGTGGCGGCAGCAGCTGGTGTCCATGGGTTTTAGGGTGCCCAATGCTCCCTCTAACCCCTCCAGCTAGTGTAATTTGTGATTCGATTATTGTTCACTATTTCTATGTTTTCTGCTTTGGTGGGATGCCCACCATGGTTTGTCATTGTGTACTCTGAGGAGGGGCAACTAGCCCGGAACATGTCCATTTGACTGATTTGAATTTGTGATTGTGGCGCCATATACCCCGTGCCTGCACATTGTTGACATCTCCAAGGTTTCTTGGGTGCAAAATCAACGTTTGTGAAGGTTTTAGGGTGCCCAACGCTTGCTCTAACCCCACCAGTTAGTGCGCACTAACCCCTGCTCTAACTAGTTATCGCGGGGGTTATCGCGCTCTAACTGGGTGCTCTAACTAGTTATCGCGGGGGGTTATCGCGCTCTAACTAGTTATCGCGGGGGGTTATCGCGGGGGTTATCGCGCGATAACCTAGTTATCGCGGGGGTTATCGCGTGGGTTATCGCGTGTGTTTTTTGGGCCCTTGCTTCAAAACCCTCCCTCATTTCGTGTCCAGGTCCTCTTATTCTTCATGGATAGTGCTGTCAATGAGGCCCTGCGGGCTCTCAACACAGCTAACCTCCGGCGGTACACTGTCTGGCCCACTTGGCGGCCATCTTGCATTAACAGCTCAGGAGCATGAGGCCCTGAGCATGCTACGCATGGCATGCAGCATGCATCTCTCCCAACGGGGCCTTTTGCGAATGCCCCGCCGTTGCACACAACGGGACCTAAGGACCGTTCGGCAACGGATCATGCCCTACTTTCCCCAAACAACCATTGTAAAGTCTACCACAGGCCGCAATAGGGCAGCTGCCCATGTGCCTTTGCAATCAGTTGTGCAAAATGCAATATCTATGGCCCGAGTTATCGGGAAACCCCCCCCTAGTGGCGTTGCCATTGTTGTTATTTCAGTTGATGCGACTTCCTTGTGGAAGGCATCCTCTACCCGTGCGGATGTATGGGTTAATGTATGGGGGGGGGGCAAAATATGCTTCGAAGGTGAAGCTATGGGCCTCATGGTTTTGCATGGATGGCGGGGATGAACAGGCTTTTTTGAGAAGCCTGGACATCTCCGCCAACCTCAACCAAGAGGTGAGGGATGTGGAAGAGGACGTTGTCCTCTTTCAAAACCAATTTTTGACTTGCACTGTCATTTTGACAGGGGATGGGAAGGGGATGCAAGCAATGGGGGGGGCTGGGTCTAAGTGTTGGTTGTGCAAAGACCCCAATGGGATGGTTGAGCAAAGGGGGGTGGAGTCCACCTCAAGATGGGGGGCATTCTTGAGAAGTGTGACCCCTGATAGGCGGCCGGGGGACTACCAACATGCAGCATGCCGCATCCTAAACGGCATTGCAAAGCGCATTGAGACCACCCTTCAGGCCCTCCCGCCTGGTACCCCTGGTAAGGCCCAAGCTCTTGCAGCTTTGCAGGCCTTCAAACCAGCCCTCAAGGATGAGACCTCAGGCATCCCTCTGAGGGAACGCCTCCCTTCGGCCTCAAGGGCCACAGAAAAAGATTTCGATCTAACAAGCACCAAAGTTTTCCTAACCCCCCCCCCCTTCCAAAGGCAATTTGTGGATTGCCTCAAAGAGCATGTCCCCACAGTGAGGACCCCTGGGGGACCTATGTTATGGGTTGTTGTGCATGTCATGGTGAAATGCATTGAGGGTTTGTATGAGCTTTGGAGGGTGAGGGAGTAGTACACTCTAACCCAAGTGGAACGCCACCGTGCGTTGACCACAAAATTTTCAAAAGCGTGGGGAGACTCAGGTTGGTCCCCCACCAGGTGGATCCATTGGTGCTTGGCACATTCCACCTTTTTTGCCGAGAAATGGAGGAACATTTTTCAGTTTTCCTCCATCCCAACGGAGTATCGGCACGGGCCTTACAAAAGGAGGCTCAAAAATTGTTTTAAGGGTTGGTCCTTGGTGAGGCCAAGTATGTCCCTCCGCCACATGCACCATTGCATGTCCATGAACGCCCTGGAGCAAGGGCTTTTGGGACTGGAGGCAGCCAAGGCCTCAGACATTGATGACTTTGTATGAAAAACGACCACACATGCTTTGTGCCAAGTCTTTTGTGTTGTTTGTCCTAGGGAGGGAGGGAGGAGGGGTGCGCGATAACTACCCGCGATAACTGCGCGATAACTGAGTTATCGCGCGATAACTAGCGCGATAACTAGTTAGAGCAAGGTGCTCTAACTGCGTTCTAACTCTGTTCTAACTGTGCTTTAACGCTTTGACCCCCCCCCCAAAAACCACCCCTACAATGAGGGTTATGTGGGGAAAGAAAGGGGATGGGGGGTTTTTGAGGGTGCTGAATCCATTTTTTTAGGTGGTTTGCCCCAAAATTGAGGGTAGGTGGGTGTTCCAGAAAATGTGTTCTAACTAGGGGTTCCGCACCACGCCCTAGAACGCTGCATCCCACAGTGCCAAATCGACAGTGGTTGAGGCCTCGGCCTCGCTGAGAGCGTCACCGGCGCGCAGCAGTTGCGCATACGTCCCCTGCGCCACACTTAGCTCCTGCAGATCAGATGTGCCTCGATCAGCCTGCCGCGCGGCACTGTAGCCTCGTTCACCTTGTGGGTGGTGAACACAACACTTCGGCGGCCGCACGATCGTTGCTGTAAGCGATGTTGTCGGGCGTCCCGCAGTGCTGGGACCACAAACTTTGCGGGTAAACAGGGACACAAAGAACGAACGGCGTGCAGTTGCGCATACGCCCCCTGCACCGCACTCAGCTCTTGCTGTGCCCCGATCAGCCTGCCACGCGGCACTGTCCGCGCCTCATTCACCTTGTGGTTGGTGAACACAACACTGCGGCGGCCGCACGAGCGTTGCCGTAAGCGATGTTGTCGGGCGTCCCGCAGTGTTGGGACCACAAACTTTGCGGGTACTGTCCAGAGTACAAGAAACCGACTTTACACACACACACACGCAGACACACACACACACACACACACACACACACACACACACACACACACACACACACGGCGTGAGGTGACCAAAGAACCAAGCACACACATTTCCCTACACCTGCCCCCCGGCACACACACACACACAGACACACACACACACACACACACACACACACACACACACACCCATACACACCCATACACAAACACACACACCCAAACACTAACACACACATACCTGTTTGCTTTCATATCAACACAGATCACGTCAAAAGTTAGGGCAGAGATGGCCCAGCACTTGCGGTCACCCTGCCAAGTGCTGACGGCCAGTGCTGGGAGCATACTGTAAAGTCGGCGCTGACTTGATTATTTGCTGCCAAAGCATGAGCAACTAGCACATGAGAGCCATGGGGATACACAAAACATGTGAAGAGAAAAAGGATACCCTCCCTAACCTTAACCGCACTGCAACAAGCAAGACACCCTCATTACCCCACACCCAGACACTCAGGGGCTGTAAGTGGGGGGTCTCCTTGCCCCCCCCCCCTCCCAACCCTAGACGTGGTTGATTACGCTCCTATGGTTTGACCCAATCGACCCCCCCACCCCACCCTCATGCATCTACTAGCAACTATAACCTTTGCCCTTCCAAACAACTGTGTGAGCAATGCAACAATGGTTTGACCCCAACGGACCCCCCCACCACTGCATCCACTATCACCTATAACCTATGCCCTTCCCAACAAATTTGTGAGCAATGCAACAAAGATTAAGAAATGTAATGTTCATTGTTTTGATTTGTTATTTGTGTTCTAGTGTAGAATACATCTAGGCTAGAATGATTCCTGTTCTAGTCTACAAATAGCACCGACAAGACAAAATTGGGGCCGATTCATACGAATTCGTACGAATTTCGTGCGAATTTCACATTCTCGTGGATCTGTGAATCTAGCGTGAATTTATGCGTGAATTTGGGTGCGTGAATTTCACATTCACGCGAATCTCACCAAATGTGTTGAACCATGCGACTACTTCAAACCTCTAAATTGCACACATTTGTTGGATCTTACTTTGGGCGAAGATAGCACGACAAAAGCACACAATGGCACCAAGTTACGAGCAAAAAGCAGCAAAAATAGGTGAAATCCACGGTACCGTGAATCTCGGATTCAAACGGCCGGTTCACGAAGGGTACAAAAGGTAATGCTGCAGCGCGCGCTATCGATTTCATTGCACGTGCTATGCATTTCGTCGCGCGTGCTATGCCCCGTATTGCGCGTGCTATGCTTGTGCTATGCCTCTGCGCTACTCTTTCCAGGCAGCCCAGCAGCAAGCACCCCAGCCTCAGCTCGCATCAAAGCCAGCACCGAAGCAGCCGCTCCCAGTCCCAGACCAGCCACAAGAACAAGGAGGTCCGTGCGGTTCCACCCCACCCAGTACGGCTCCCAAGGCCAAGCAGCAGAGCAGAGCCGACGCGGACAAGGAGGCAAGAGATGAGCTCATGCAGCGCTGAGAGTGGTCCTACAAAGACGGCTACAAGCCTCGGTGGATCATCTACTGCACCACTGCGATCGCGCCGATGATTGTGGTGGGAGGCGAAATCAAGCCAGCAGGGGCCAGGAGGGCCCCTCAGGACCAGGTGGCTTAGGCGGCCCTTTACGCACGTAGACTTCGTCGCTAAAAGCCACGATTTTTGGCGATGTCAACGCCGAGTTTTTACACCCAAAAAAAGCATACCCATTTTTCGGCCAACTACACTTGTGTTTTTGTCGTGGGGACCAACAACCTAGCCTTTTGTTGCTCTTAGAGCTGCACATATACACCCCTGCTTCAGGGCTTCGAATCTTAGCATTTTAAATTTTTGGGCACTGCAGTGCCCAAATCTTCTGATTGTACTTTTTAGGGGGGTCATCGAAAGTGTGTGTCTAGTTGTCTCTATAGGTGAATCCACATTGCACAAAGTTACTACACGCTTGCCCCCCTCTTGTCAATCGGGTCGTAACGTGTTGTTGTTGTTGTCATAGGCGCTTGTACGATGTATTGAAACGGAACTCTCACATTCATGTACCCCGAATGGGGTAAAATTTGACTTTCACTACTTTTGAGCACTGCAGTGCCCAAATTTTTGAAAAGTTGGCAAATTTACCCGCTTCAATTCATTGTGGTGCATAGGTTCCACGAAGGGCAAGAAAGGCCAACACCTGTGCTTGCGTTGCGTTGGGTGGCATTCATGGTACCAAATATTTTTTGGCTACGGAGAGACAGACAAACGGACAGGCAAGCAGACAAACAGACAGATAGACACAGAGACGCATACAGACAGTCCGACAGACACCCTGAGAGACGGACAGACAGGTAGACAGATGGACACATAGACAGACGGACAGACTGACAGGCAAACAGACAAACAGACAAACAAATAGACACACAGACAGACAACGGACAGACAAATGGACGGACGGAGGGATAGACAGAGAGACACACAGATAGACACACAGAAGACAAATAGACATACGAAACAAGACAGACGAACGGATGGACAGGCGGACGGACGGAGAGATAGACACACTATCTGTCCTCCTGCTACCACAATGCTGCTCCATCATGCATGTACAGAACCTTCCAAAAAACATTGACAGCGTTCCGCCCAGATGATCATGCAAATGGGCTTTGGGTTCATTTGGGCACTGCAGTTCCCAAAATTTAGGAAATCAATATTTTGAGGTCTCTAATGTCTTGTCCAGTGCATGCCTCATAGTCCGATCCCCTATAGCAAGCATTACCGGATCTCGGCACAATTCATGCTAGGTATGTGCAATGTAATCGTCCACATGATCAAATACCCCCCTCTATTCTTCTTCCCCATTCGACGGTGAGGAAGTACACCCCGTATAAGTGTTGTGCTAGATCTTCAACACTTTGGCACCAATATTCTAGTAGGGGCATTGTTGGTCGATGCAATTTGGTCGTCTGTGTGTAGTATAATGGTTGACATGATGAATGCCACCCCTCTCTAGAGCACGACCGTGCGCGGTGATGAAGCAAACCTCTATACAGTTGTTGTGCCACTGGTCCAACACTTTCACATACGTTTTTTACCAGGGGCATTGAAGGTAGAGACAAACTTGGTTGTCTGTGCGGAGTCTTGCACCATCTACAGCCATTTTAGAAATAACAACCACAAATTGTGATGAAACACTCGAAAACACGATTGACTCCGTGTTGGAAGACGACCTATAGACAACCGAATCCGCATCCACCTTCAAGGCCCCTAGTAAAAAATGCGTGTGAAAGTGTTGGACCAATGGCATAACACTTGTGCAGGAGTGTACCTCAGCACCGCGCAACGGTGGTGCACTGGAGAGTGGAGGTGTTCATCATATCAACCATTACAGTACACACGGACAACCAAACTCCATCAACCAACAATGCCCCTACTAGAGTAAGTGTGCCAAAGTGTTGAAGATCAAGGCAACACCTATACGGGGTGTATTTCATCAACATGGAATGGCGCAGTAGTTTAGAGGGGGGGGATTTGATCACGTGGATGATCACATTGCACATATCGTGCACAACTGATGGCAAGACCCGATAATGGCTGCTACAGGGGGTGAGACTTTGAGGCAGGCACCCGACATAGTACATTAGAGACCTCAAAATTTTGGTTTGTAATATTTTGGGAACTGCAGCTCCCAAATGAACTCAAAACCCATTTGCATGATAATCTGGGCGGAAGGAGGTCAATATTCTGTGCGCAACGTTTTGCAGATGCATGAGGGAGCAACCGTGTGGTAGTAGGAGGACAGCCATTGTACCTGTCTCTCCGTCTGTCCATGTGTCCGTCCGTCCGTCTGTCTTGTCTTGTCTGACGGTTTGTCTTCTGTGTTTCTCTCTTTGTGTCTCTCTGTCCCACAGTCCGTCCGTCCAGTCGTCCGTCCGTCTGTCTGTTGTCTGCCTTTATGTCTGTCTATTTGTCTGTCTGTTTGTTTGCCTGTCGGTCTGTCCGTCCGTGTATGTCTCTATCTGTTCGTCCGTTTGTCGGGGTGTCCATTGGACTGTCTCTCTGTCTATCTGTCTGTTTGTCTGCTTGCCTGTCCGTTTGTCTGTCTCTCCGTAGCCAAAAAATATTTGGTACCATGAATGCCACCCAACGCAACGCAAGCACAAGCGTTGGCCTTTCTTGCCCTTCGAGGAACCTATGCACCACAATGAATTGAAGCGGGTAAATTTGCCAACTTTTCAAAAATTTGGGCACTGCAGTGCTCAAAAGTAGTGAAAGTCAAATTTTAGCCCATACTGGGTACATGAATGTGAGAGTTCCGTTTCAATACATCGTACAAGCGCCTATGAGAACAACAACAACACATTACGACCCATTTCACAATAGGGTCGCAAGCTTGGTGTAACCTTCTGCTTTGTTTTGGGCGCGGACTGCACATTGCCATGTGTCTTGTGTCACACAGGTGTGAGACCGGTGCCCTTTTTCATGTTTTGGTAATTTTGGGCGCTGCAGTGCCCCAATTCATCCACTCGCCATTTTTTTGCTCCTCTTGCGCCATTTCTTTTGCAGGCATTGTTGCCCTCATTTATTATTGCATTGGCTGCACTGGCGGCGCCTCCATTGCTTGTTGGCTGCATTGGTGGTGCATTGTTTGTCACGCTTCGCATACAATCACAGTGACTGGGTCAGCAGCAGCTGTAACAAAAAGCAAACCAGAGTTTTGCATGTGTTTGCCTGTTGTCCTCCTTGCTTCATTTTTTAGGTTGCATTTTACGGTGTGGTTTGAAATGCAGCAGTGGATGATTTCGAAGAATTGGATTTTTCTTTCGATGGACATTGCAGTGCCCAAATTTGAAAGGGATACATGAATTTTGACTGGCACATGTTGTACCCCCTACACACAGTCATTTTGGATAATTCACGGGATTTTAGGGGTGTTCCCTGCAGAGCGCAATTGTGAAATTTTTCAAAGTGGTTTTTCAGCCCCCGTTTTGGGGTGGTACCCATTTGGGAACTGTGGCAATTTTGGTACGTGCGTAAAGGGCCGCCTAAGGGTGGCCGTAATCATCCCCAACGATCAGTGGAGCCCCAGCCAACAAGGGGAGGAGGAGGAGGAAGAGGACGACTGGTCGGAGTTCATGCCCAGTTGCCAGGTGTTCTCCGCCAAGAGGAAAGCGTATGAGGAGTTGGACAAGTGGCAGTCGTGGTGGGAGACGTACGAGGCCGATGAGATTGAGCACCTCTGCCCCGACCCAAAGACCATGAGGATGTCCCCGTCCAAGCCACCAACCCCAAAGAAGAAGAAGCCCCAAGGAGACCCACCAGCCCAGCCACCAGCCCCCCCACAAGAAAACGAGGGACCTGCCGAAGCTGCAGCACAGGCAGAAGCACCAGCAGCAGCTGCACAAGAAGAAGAGGCACCAGCCCCAGCAACAGCTGCACAAGCTGCACAAGAAGACGACGCACCAGCCCCACCACAAGAAGAAGAGGCACCAGCGGCCGCGCCACAAGAAGGAGAAGGAACAGCCCCGAAAGAAGAAGAGGCACCAGAAGGAGCAACCCCAGAAGGCGACCCAAGCCCACAAGAAGAAGGGGACGCAGCCCCAGCTGCCACTGGGGCAGAAGAGCACAGACCCGAATGGGAGAAGGAGTGGGAGGCCGAAGTGGTGGTCCAAACCATTAAGGAGACCACTGAATGACAGCGCGCGCTATACCTGGTATAGCGCGCGCCGTAAGGTCCATAGCGCGCGCTGTAAATATTTTGCGCGCGCTACACTGTCTGTGCCCATGAGGACCTGTACTGTTGCACACTTTTCAAACCTTTCAAAAAGTGTTTTTGCATGTGTCTTGGGTTGGGTGAGCAACAGGGAATGTTTTTGAAAAGCAAGGGGTTTTTGAGAAACACATGCAGGACACTGGAAAAAGCATGGTTTTGAAACATTTTTCGGTTTTGAAAAATTTGAAAAACGGGCCAATAAAGCGCGGTAGAGCGCGTGCAATAGGCGCGCTACAAAGGTCATATTTTTCGAAATTTGCGCGCACTGTAGAAAAAATGCACCATTGCGCGCACGCAGGGCCGCTTCAAGATGTGGTGTCTTGCATTCTAAACTGATGTGTTTACCACGGGTAACAAGTCCACGTAGCGCTCCGAAAACCTCTACAACTTGTCGACCATGAATGTGGACAAGCGCTCGACACTCTACTTTGTGTAACTACATGACACTGACACGCGACACTGTCAAACTGCTGTAATGACCAAATGGAGTGTGCCAACTTTTGCGATTTGGAAAGACCAGGTTCAAAGTTCATGTGTCACGCTTTGTGAATATTGAACCGCTTCTACGGGGTCTTCTCACCAACTGTGCGTTGACCAAGGTGGTAAAACAAATGCATTTAAGTGTGAATTACATTGTGCAAGAGTGGCAAGTCGACAAGGTCACGACATCCAGGATGACATCCCTCTTGAGTATTTCAAACAGGACATCCAAGATGACATCCCTCTTGAGTATTTCAAACGTGAACGGATAAAAGTCCACCAAAAGGGGTCCAAAATTGATGGCGAAAGACCAAATGTGCCACGGAAGAAGTCCATTCACAATTTTGTGCAGAGGCACATGTTCCCACAAGCAGGATTCAAGGTGTTTTGTGGCTGCATCAGTGCAATGAGTTTCGCACGAGTCCAGTGTTCATGGCTCCCAGCACCTCAGTTTGTCGTCCTGTACGACATTGTGTAGGACGATGGACAATACACATTTGCATCCTGGTGGTGTACTTCCCTTTTTATTTGCAGCTGCCTGTGCGTGGCAGCTTTTGTTCCGTTTGTGTACAATTGTCCTTGCACTATTTATGTGCCCCTACTGTATTTTTTACGAGTTGTCACCTGAATT
Organism: Eutreptiella sp. 'Long Island Sound 2002'; assembly: GCA_964036045.1. Taxonomy (NCBI): domain Eukaryota; phylum Euglenozoa; class Euglenophyceae; order Eutreptiales; family Eutreptiaceae; genus Eutreptiella; species Eutreptiella sp. 'Long Island Sound 2002'. The sequence continues at coordinate 35,352,343 of OZ038389.1, read as the reverse complement.
GTGGTAGCGCCACAGCTACTGTCACTAGTGCTGAAGCGCACATGCGACCCAACGCGCTGGTCAAAATCCGCCGCTCCCAGAATCGCCTGTTCCAAAGTGGGATCGTGAGCTGAACTCTCGTTCCTGCAGGTATTTCAATATTTTTTGAACATAATTTGCATTTTAATGAAGTATTGAATTTTTGGAACCTTCGGCATCGAGTTCTGCAGAGGTGCATTCTGACTTGCCTACCGTGCGTACTGTAGGTACATGACAGCTTTTGCTGTGAGTGCAGAGCAACGTACTTAAGTACCAGTGCCATCCCACTGCCGCCACATTTCAGGTTTTGCATGTTTCCAACCTTCTGTATACTAAGCTACACCTGTGGAGTGTTACGTTGCCGTTAGTCTAGTGCATAAAAGTGAAACAATGAAAGGCGGGGCGCCGTTAGTCTAGTGCATAAAAGTGAAACAATGCAAGGCGATGCATGCAGCGCATGAGACAGTGACAGTGGGTGAACCTGTCTCCATGTGCACAGTGTTTAAGCAAAGACCGGTGTACAGTGCACCAGTGATTACAGCCCCATGCAGGGCGCCGCTGTTTTGCCTCGGTTAGCAAGCTGAGCCGTAGCCAAAGCACGTGGGGAGCACCAGTGACTAGACATGCGTGCGCCTTCAGCCTGTGACCCTTGATGAGACACTTCTCTTGCTTTGTCGCTGTCACTGTTTGCGCTACAGCCTATGGCCGGCCACTGAGGATTTGTTTCGTGCTTGCTTTGTGCCAGCGTTGAACTTTGCTCACACGAGACGTGCAACTAAAACGTCTGGGTTCTTCTTCGTCGTCCCACCTCTTCCCCGCCCGCTCTTTCGCTGTGTTCTACGTTTTACCGTCATCTTCTTCGCGCGGATCCTATACACCATCTCCTGGGGACGTCTACAATGCCATCCAGAAAATCAAGCAAAGAGGACAAAAAACGAGAAGCGCTGCGGCTGATGATTCAGATGAGCACGCTCTCAAGCCTTGTGGATGATTCCAGTGATGAAGACAAAGTTGCGAAGAAAAACCAGCGCTCAGGGAAAGCAAAGAACCGCGCAGGCAAGTCTCACCGAAAGCCCGATGAAAATTCATTTGTCCCTAATATCAGCTTTGACACTGTTGAGCGTGCCAAGTCCAACGCCATCCCGAACTTTGGCGCCAGCAGTTTGCAGCACGCTAAACCGTTCAGCAGCTTGCTAGGAGCAGCGGGTTCAAACCCAGCGAGCAATTCTGCTTTTCGTTCTATCCCGAGTTTTGGTCTTCCTGAAGATGTCAGCTTTGATGAGTGGAAGAAGAATAATCCTTGTCTGCTTGACATGCACGTTGGCCATGCAGCGCGAGAGCATAAACTCTCTCGTGAACAGTGGCAAGGAGAGCTTTCAGAGAGATGGCAACGCAATCTTGAAGCATGGAACGCGGTCCGGCACATGGCGGCAATCAAATCTCCGGAGGAGATAGCTGAAGCATTCAAGGTAGACATATCCCGTTGCGAAGCCACCTCCACCATCGAGCTCCTGATTGACATTGCCGAGTCGATGGCCAACGAAACACGGTTGTGGGATGGTTCTTCGACAGCTGATCCACCCAAACCCAAGGCACATGTGTGGCTCGACGGAATGAAACCGATCAAGCGTACTGCAGGTCCTGCCTCCCTTGCGTCTTCGGCTAAGTCTTTCAGCTCATCTCCAAAGACCAAAGTCAAAAAGAAGCGCCCGCTGAAACGCAAACACCTCCAATCACCTGAAGTGGCCAACCAATTTTCAGCGACGAGCCCCAACGTTGTTTCCCATGCTAGTAGCGATGGACAGCTATCCAACCCTGACGCACGAGAACTCTTTCCTGTGGCGAATCCTCGGAGAAGCGACGAGAGCCCAAGCCTTCTGGAAAATCACGGCGGAAGAATTCAGGTGCTTGAGACTTCCCTCTGGCAAGTGCAATCCAATATTGCTTCCCTGCAACTGGACCAGAAACGAGCTGAGATGCTCTCTGTTATGGCATTGGAAAAATTGGGCATCTCCAGCGAGACCATTCATGCTCGACTAGCGTCCCTTCCTACCCGAACGGACCCCGGAAATGAGCCACGTCTACCTGGCCCTCCTCCAGCGGTCGGACCAGCGGACGCCGGTCAAGCTAGTGGTGCTGCGCCTATGGACGCCGACGAACAAGAGCCCGCGACAGAAGACCTTTCGATGCCACTGGCCCGTCTAAAGATTAGCTCTCTGCGTAGAGTGCTCATCGACAATGGTATGCCAGTGGACAAGACACAAATTCTTCAGGGAAAGAAACAGCTAGCCTTCCGCCTATCCTGGACACTCCCCCACGGCCTGCCTGTCATTGTCAGCCTTATGGAGTGGCCAGAGAAGCAAAGCTTCCTGCATATCAAGCTCGCACGAGTTGTTGCTCTGATCAATGGATCGCTAGCTTCCTCTTGGTCTCCCGCATGTAAGCTAGACCCACTCACTCCGCTTGCAGAATTGCCAACCAATCCACCAGGTGACGACGTCTGCACGGTGGAACTGGACAGTATCTTCCTGCAACAGGAGTCCGCAGAGAAACGGGTGCTACGGGCGAACCCGCCTGCTAAACGTAGATCGGGAGAGGGGCATGGGATGCAGTGTTCTAGGGCGTCGTGCGGAACCCCCGCAATTTTGGGTGTTGTTAATGTGGTTGTGGGCTGTCCCACAGTAAGGGGGTGCATAGTAAGGTATCCTTATGTGAGCCCCCCTTACTATGGAGCACTTTTTGTGGGAGATGGTGTCTCACTCCCTATACCCCCTCAATTTGGGTGTGACGAATGCATTTTGACCCACATCACATTGTATCTAAACCAAAAAGGGGGCAAAAGTCGGGCAAAACTAGTAGGATCATGCAAGCTGGTATCTGACCCCCTTACTGTGGGACACTCCATGGAACCCGGAATTTCACATGTTACATGGGTGCACTATGATGCAACAATGTGCCTTGCATGTTTCGTTTGCTGGATATTGCCCGTTTTGCACTTTTTGCGATTTGATCTTTGTGTGCTCTAACTAGGTATCGCGGGGTTAGAACGGGGTTAGAGCACTAGTTATCGCGTGGGTTATCGCGCGATAACCTAGTTATCGCGGGGGTTATCGCGGGGGTTATCGCGCGATAACTAGTTATCACGTGGGTTATCGCGTGGGTTATCGCGCTTCATTTTATGTTTCCCCTTTTCGCTGTAGCTCTCAAAGCCTTCCTATTCTTTGATAATGGCCCTTACTACTGCCCACGCTTGGTGCGAGCACCATCAAAAGCTCCTTGGGGTCCGTCGCCTTGGCGGTCCTGAGGGGTTTACGATGGGTGATGCCAATGTGAGGCGCCCTGTGGCGACCCGCTTTGAACATGGTGTGGACTTTGGACTCCTTGTCCATAAGTCCCCCTTCATGGCGGACAAGAGAGACCCCCTGGTTCTCAGCAACTACATCTTCGAGTTGCTAGAGGTAAATCCAGGGGTTGCTGGATTTTTGATCCAGCTTCATACCGAGGACGTGGACGCCGTGGTGGAGTCCGTCACCGCCCATGCCGAGAAGGGTGCGGGGACGAAGACGACCCTCTATGTGGGTCAGTAGGAGGAGGAGGAGGAGGAAGTGGAGGAGGAGGAGGAGGATGTGGGGGGGGTGGGGGCTGGGGGGAGGAAGGAGAAGCCCCACAACCCCCTTATGATTAGTGTCCAGAAGGTAAGGGTGAGACCTGGTAAGGGGAAGGGGAAGTCGGATGGTTGGTTCCCCCAACCCCTCACCCACAACACCCGCTGGGTATGCACTGACGACCCCGAAAACAAGCTCCCCATGCACTCCCTTTGCCCCACAAGGGAGTGGGAGCGTGAGTGGTATGGGGTCACCACTCCCAACATTGTTTCGGGGCAGGGGGTGATTCTTTTTCCATTTGGGGCAACACCCCCCCTTATTGGGGAGGCGGAGGAGGTGGTTGCCGCCGAGCCCTTGGGGGCCTTTAATAGGGACCCCAATGACCTTGTGCTCACGGTGGGGGGAAAGCTGGTGGTCAACCACCTCCTGGAGCACGATTTTTTGAGTGACATTCAACTGCAAAGTCTTTTGGAAGATTTGGATAGGGTGCCTCTCTCAGAGAAGGCACCCATTTTCAATGAGAACCCCCCCATTGTCGGCAGGCCCCAAGATTCTGGGACCCGCCGCACATTGTATGGCAACTATGGGGGTGCCGACCACCACAAGCACAACCCCCACAAGCTCCATGATCTGCCAGTCCTCAAAAGGGTGGCAGATCGTGTGCTTGAGACCGCGAAGAAGACTGTGGTGGGGGGGGTCGGATGGAGCTGCACCATCCTTGACATGGCCGAAATTTCGAGCTATGACCACACCCCCCAGCACCTCCATCGCGACGTGCCTCCCTACACCATTCCTGAAGGCACATTGATTGTCAATTGCCTTATTATGCTAACCCATAATCATGAGGAGGAGGATGGGTCACATTTTCTTTTTGTGCCCTCCAGCAGTTCGGGGTTCCCTGACCCTTGGGTGGAGAGGGCTGTGCCATTCAAGAGGGGCACTGCCTTTTTTTTTAATGCCCTTGATGTCCACCGGGGGTCGGGGATTCCCAAGGCCTCCCCCACGGGGGTGAGGGACCCCCGCCTCATGGCATTTTTTGCCATTGAGCTTACCCAGGGGGGGAATCTTCGATTCCCCAACCTGCACGTGACGCAGTCCATTAAAAGGCCCCAGCTGGGGGCACCTGGTGGCCGGGTGGCCAGGACAGTCCAGTGTGATGGGGCGGTTAGGTGTAGGGGGAAGGTGGTAGCCAATTGCTACGGATGCAATCGGCTGATTTTGTGCACCGCCCACAAAGATGGCCGTTGTGTGCCATGCCAGGAGGGGGAGGAGGTGGAGGGGGGGGAGGAGGAGGAGGTGGTGGTGGACCCCAACGGGGTCAGCATTGAGCAATCTGCTCAGTGCTTGCTCCCGGTGGGAACAATCACCGGGCATTTTTTGTTGTCGGGGTGGGGGAATGGGAGGGAGGTGATTGCCCCCCTCACTAATGAGGAGGCGAGGGCGGTCGCAGGCCACCCCGATCAGTGCCCCTTGGCCAAGGTGTGCCATGGGGAGGCACTGCCCTGGCCCGCCCTGCAAGGGCATGTTGGGATTGAGGTGCCGGCGGGCACCATTTTGGTGGTGAGGAGGGGGTTGTATGGGGGAGTGGCAAGGGTGGCCCCTGAGGTCGAGGGGGTGGCCCAGGTGGTGGAGTGGCGGCAAGTGGGGGAGTATGCGGCCGTCACTGACTTCGTGTGGCTGCGGAGGCTGAACCTGGTGCTGGACGACGCCAAGAAGGAGGGCCAAGGCATGTGTCCATGTCACCAGGTGTGAAAACTTCCCACAACGGCCTGCTCTAACCCCTGCTTTAACTAGTTATCGCGCTAGGTTATCGCGTTCTAACTAGGTGCTCTACCTAATTATCGCGCTAGGTTATCGCGCTCTAACTAGTTATCGCGGGGTTATCGCGCGGGCTATCCCGTGTTTTTTTTTGTTTCTTTTGTTTTTTTCAGGCTACCATCTTGCAGCTGCCCCGTATCTTCGTCAAGGACGACGCCGAGGCAGCCGAGGCAGCAGGAGGAGCAGCAGAAGCAGCAGGGGCACGGCCCGCCAAGCCGGTGGCGGCCCGGGTGGAGCTGGAGGGGGAGAAGAGGCTGCCGGAGGGGGCGTCGTGGCGGTGGGGGGAGCCTGGGGATGAGGCCTGCAGGATGGGGGGGACGGGATGGTACCGGCAGGTCACCATCACCGAGAAGGAGGGGGGGGTGGAGAGGAAGACCAACCTCACCCTCCCCTCCTATGTGTGGGTTGGGGGGGAAACGGCCAAGTGGCCGAATGCCGCAGAGGGGGAAACAGTTGCGGCTTTTTTGTGTTTGTTTGGGATGAGCGATCCCCCCAAAGGAAATCTTATTTCCTTTTGAGGGTGTGTTTTTTGTGGGGGGGGGGAGTATACGGGGAGGGAAGTGTGGCAGAAGCTGCACAGGGGGGGGGACATCCACCAGGTTGGTGGGTATGACCCCCCCCCTTCTGTGGTGGACGCCACTGCCGATTGGGTTCGGCAGTATGCACCCAAGGGGGGAAGGCCGGGAAAGCAGACAAAGCGGGGACCTGACGTGGTGGTGGTTGAGCCGGATGCCCCCCCCCCCCCTTAGGGGTAAGGGCCAAACCCCCGCCCCCAAGCCCTCCCCCAAGCCATCGAAGGTGGCAAAGGTGGCGGCGGCCCAGCCCCCCCATGAGGCCCCGGATGTGGAGGCCTTGGGGGCCAGTGTGGCCACCCACGTGACGGACGCTTGCCAGGTTTTGGTGGAGCAGGCGGCCGCCACGGGGGTCGAGGCCGCACTGGCCAAGGGTCGGTCGGCCGACCACAAGTCGGCCTTGGCGAAGGCCGAAAAGGCCCATGGCAACACCCAGCGTGCCCTGGACCAGGCCCTCAACCTGGCCGCCAAGAGGGGGGAGGAGGTGGAGGCGATGAGGGAGGCCCTGAGGGAGGCGCAGGAGGGGAGGCGGAAGGCGGAGATGGAGGCGGCCCAGCTGAGGGTGGAGGTGGAGGGGCAGCGGAGGAGGGGGGATGACCTCCAGCAGCGCTTGGGGGTGGCTGAGGCGCAGGTGCGCAGCCTCACCTCCACCCTCAGTGCCTCCTTCACCGCCCAGCAGGGGCTGGCGCCGCAAGGGGTGCAGAGTCAGGGTAGCGGGAGTAGGAGTGGGAGCCAATGACTCGTGGGTTTGCTAAGGGGTTGCCCAAGGGCATTTTTCGTGGGGAGGAGCGATATGGGGCCCAAGTGGACATGTGCCACTTCGGCCTCGTGGGAAGTGGAAACCCCAACCCCTCTAATTTTAGGGCGACCCACATGGCCGCTGCTACCCTCAGGCCTGCCCTCACCCCCTTGGTTGCAGACCTCAATGGGTATTGCACCTCCAATGCTCCACCATGGTTCACATGGTGTAGCATCCAAGTTGTTCGCCCCCAAGGGACGGACACCATGGGCCTCCACTCCCATTTGCGGGATGGGGCGCCCATGGCGCTTATTGTGTGTGTGGGGTCTTTCACGGGGGGTGAGTTTTGGGTGGAGAGTGGTGGCCTGCTGAATCCCTCCATGAGGGAAAAAAAGCGGCACACCCGTGTGTGCAAGGGTAGGGCGGTGGAGGGTTGGGCATGCACCGCCACCCCCCAAGCCCCGGTGTTGTTCAACACCAGGGCACTACACGCTCCATTGCCATGGGAGGGCGAGCGATGGAGCGTGTTTTTTTTTAGTGCGGGGGGGGGGTTCTGCACTGCACGCCTCTGTGGCGGCAGCAGCTGGTGTCCATGGGTTTTAGGGTGCCCAATGCTTACTCTAACCCCTCCAGCTAGTGTAATTTGTGATTCGATTGTTGTTCATTGTTTCTATTTTTTCTGCTTTGGTGGGATGCCCACCATGGTTTGTCATTGTGTACTCTTTCAGCCGAGGAGCGGCAACTAGCCCGAAACATGTCCATTTGACTGATTTGAATTTGTGATTGTGCCCCGTGCCTGCACATTGTTGACATCTCCAAGGTTTCTTGGGTGCAAAATCAACATTTGTGAAGGTTTTAGGGTGCCCAACGCTTGCTCTAACCCCTCCAGTTAGTGCGCACTAACCCCTGCTCTAACTAGTTATCGCGGGGGTTATCGCGCGATATGTGGGTGCTCTAACTAGTTATCGCGGGGGGTTATCGCGCTCTAACTAGTTATCGCGGGGGGTTATTGCGGGGGTTATCGCGCGATAACCTAGTTATCGCGGGGGTTATCGCGTGGGTTATCGCGTGTGTTTTTTGGGCCCTTGCTTCAAAACCCTCCCTCATTTCGTGCCCAGGTCCTCTTATTCTTCATGGATAGTGCTGTCAATGAGGCCCTGCGGGCTCTCAACACAGCTAACCTCCGGCGGTACACCGATCTGCAGTGCCCCAAGGCCCGGCGGCGGCGTTTGAAGGCGGTTCAGCGGCTGGTGCGAGTTCTATTGGGTGACCCAAACGTTGTGTGTGGCACCAACACCAAAGGAGAAGTTTGTTTAAGTGGTGGGGCGTGCACTGCCCTGTCTGGCCCACTTGGCGGCCATCTTGCATTAACAGCTCAGGAGCATGAGGCCCTGAGCATGCTACGCATGGCATGCAGCATGCATCTCTCCCAACGGGCCCTTTTGCGAATGCCCCGCCGTTGCACACAACGGGACCTAAGGACCGTTCGGCAACGGATCATGCCCTACTTTCCCCAAACAACCATTGTAAAGTCTACCACAGGCAGCAATAGGGCAGCTGCCCATGTGCCTTTGCAATCAATTGTGCAAAATGCAATATCTATGGCCCGAGTTATCGGGAAACCCCCCCCTAGTGGCGTTGCCATTGTTGTTATTTCAGTTGATGCGACTTCCTTGTGGAAGGCATCCTCTACCCGTGCGGATGTATGGGTTAATGTATGGGGGGGGGCAAAATATGCTTCGAAGGTGAAGCTATGGGCCTCATGGTTATGCATGGATGGCGGGGATGAACAGGCTTTTTTGAGAAGCCTGGACATCTCCGCCAACCTCAACCAAGAGGTGAGGGATGTGGAAGAGGACGTTGTCCTCTTTCAAAACCAATTTTTGACTTGCACTGTCATTTTGACAGGGGATGGGAAGGGGATGCAAGCAATGGGGGGGGCTGGGTCTAAGTGTTGGTTGTGCAAAGACCCCAATGGGATGGTTGAGCAAAGGGGGGTGGAGTCCACCTCAAGATGGGGGGCATTCTTGAGAAGTGTGACCCCTGATAGGCGGCCGGGGGACTACCAACATGCAGCATGCCGCATCCTAAACGGCATTGCAAAGCGCATTGAGACCACCCTTCAGGCCCTCCCGCCTGGTACCCCTGGTAAGGCCCAAGCTCTTGCAGCTTTGCAGGCCTTCAAACCAGCCCTCAAGGATGAGACCTCAGGCATCCCTCTGAGGGAACGCCTCCCTTCGGCCTCAAGGGCCACAGAAAAAGATTTCGATCTAACAAGCACCAAAGTTTTCCTAACCCCCCCCCCCCTTCCAAAGGCAATTTGTGGATTGCCTCAAAGAGCATGTCCCCACAGTGAGGACCCCTGGGGGACCTATGTTATGGGTTGTTGTGCATGTCATGGTGAAATGCATTGAGGGTTTGTATGAGCTTTGGAGGGTGAGGGAGTTGTACACTCTAACCCAAGTGGAACGCCACCGTGCGTTGACCACAAAATTTTCAAAAGCGTGGGGAGACTCAGGTTGGTCCTTCACCAGGTGGATCCATTGGTGCTTGGCACATTCCACCTTTTTTGCCGAGAAATGGAGGAACATTTTTCAGTTTTCCTCCATCCCAACGGAGTATCGGCATGGGCCTTACAAAAGGAGGCTCAAAAATTGTTTTAAGGGTTGGTCCTTGGTGAGGCCAAGTGTGTCCCTCCGCCACATGCACCATTGCATGTCCATGAACGCCCTGGAGCAAGGGCTTTTGGGACTGGAGGCAGCCAAGGCCTCAGACATTGATGACTTTGTATGAAAAACGACCACACATGCTTTGTGCCAAGTGTTTTGTGTTGTTTGTCCTAGGGAGGGAGGGAGGAGGGGTGCGCGATAATTACACGCGATAACTACGCGATAACTGAGTTATCGCGCGATAACTAGCGCGATGACTAGTTAGAGCAAGGTGCTCTAACTGTGTTCTAACTCTGTTCTAACTGTGCTCTAACTCTTTGACCCCCCCCCAAAAAACCATCCCTACAATGAGGGTTATGTGGGGAAAGAAAGGGGATGGGGGGTTTTTGAGGGTGCTGAATCCATTTTTTTAGGTGGTTTGCCCCAAAATTGAGGGTAGGTGGGTGTTCCAGAAATTGCGTTCTAACTAGGGGTTCCGTACCACGCCCTAGAACGCTGCATCCCACAAGCTAACCCACCCGATGCTGGGCAACACCCCGATCCTACGGTCGCACATGCCAACCAAGAGTGCGCTTCCTCGTCTGCCTCCTTTGTGTCTTCACCTGCTGTACTACCTAGCGGCCAAGCACCAGCGCAGGCGTGAGGAGCACGCTGAGGTACGTTTTACCGTTCCGCCGTTACGCCACTTTGGTGCACGGTGGAATACTCGCAATACTCGCAATCAATTCCACATTCGCTTCGTCTTTCGTCTTTGGTTTTTCGAGCATTCTATCTTCGATACCAAGCTACCACGTTTCGGCCTTTTGTCTGGATTATTCTTTCCCTTGCCTGAGCCATGGATCCAGCCCCTGCTGACGGCGTCAGTGTTTCGCGCTCTTTGATGACTTACTCATAGATGTAGATCCTGCGGTACGCGACGCTATACACATGCAGCTTGCGAATTTGCAACGCCAAACCTGCACGCTCCAGCATTTTCGGCATGTAGCTGACGACCTGTCTGTTGCTCTGGACCAAGTACGCCGCCACGAACAATGCTCTGTTGATCAGGCAGCCGAATCGACCGCAGCCTCGACTAAGCGTCAGCCTGTGCTGTCTCCTTCGTCCCTTCCTCTAGACCCGCAAGATGCTCAGGCCGAACTGTCCCAACAAGATCAGAACGGCCAGGAGTCCTGGTATGCCGAACCTGCTTTCCGCCCGGACCGCTCGATTAAGCGCTTGTGGCCTTACTTCGCGCTGTCTAACGGATGGTCCCCCGGAACTGTGGATGCTATTTCTAATGACAGCCTTGCTGTCATGGAGAACTACCGGAAGCTATCCCTGCGCGGCGGCAACCCCAGGCGTATGATGAGGTTCAATGGGGGCTGGGAAAATGCGTTGGTGGACACGCTCGGCGTTTCATGCTCTCTGCATATTTCCCCTTGGAGTTCACCGACTACAGAGTTCTCCGGCGACTCTATGGCGTGCGTGTCCGTGGGAGCCTCCCCGCTTACCCCGACAGAGATGATCATGAAGAATGTTGGGATCAGGTCCACGCTGCACAACGCATGGGTGCCGTCCCGGAACTAACGATTTTTGCTGAAGAAGACATGGCCGATATGTTTTGGGAGATACCGGCTGAGGAAGTGAAATAAGCAGCCCGCTGGGCTATGCGACGTATGTGCGCTAAACCACGCACTAAACACGCCGCGTTCTCCATTTCCCGTGAAAGCAAACACCTAGACCGAGTAGGCACCTCAGCAGCACAGTCATTCCTGGTGGTAGAAGAAGCCGCAATCATGCGCTTCTTAGACTTTGACCTAGACCAAAATGTTCTTTTTACAGCCGGTGGTGTGGTGCTGGCCCAAGGGGGCAAAGGTGTGCCCATCGGGGGATTTATTTCCGCCCAAGCGGCCGAACTCTGGGCTATGTGGAGGGAACGTCACCTATTCGACTCTGCCTCTACGGGGCTTGCCGAGGAAGCGTGGCAGTCTGTGGTTGATAATCCCCCCCCTGCGTGGAGCGAACTTTGCCCGCCCTACCTCCCCGCGCGCCCCACGGCGCAAGTGGTTCTTACAGGGCCCTGCGACTGGACCATGGCCCCGTCCGTGGCCTCGTCTATGCTGCACCATGGGCTGCTCATGACATCCCCCAATGCGCGGTTAGTCACTGAGCACGACTTGAATGAACACGGTTTCCGGGGCTGGTGGGCGCCGGTGGACCGGCTCCTAGGCACCATTCAAATTGCATCCCACGTTGTCATGCTCGCGAATACCGCCCCCTGGGACGGCGCCCCATGCGGGCGCCTGCACACCATTGTGCGGCATACCCCAGCAGTGCAACGAGGGAGGGTTGGAGATTTTCTGAAGTGCTATAACCCTGTCGCTGGAGTGGTGGGCGAAATTCTGCAGCCCCCCCCATGGGACGCACCACTGGATGCCCTCTCATCCGATGATGAAAATCTCCCCTTTGTCTTGCTCAGCAGATACCGAGACAACCTGTACATTATTTTTGCGAATATTCCTGAGGATATCCTGCCCACTGTGCGTTTCTGTATCGCCGCACTCCTGCGGAGCACCTACGGCATTGCTTTGAAGTGGGAGGTCCATGACTCTGTAGTTGTTTGGGGCGAAGGGGCTATTTCGTGTCACTTCTAGGGGCACCTCCTCTCCCTCCTCCGTAAAGGCGCCTCCCGCACACTAGAGGAGGCCCTACACGGGGAACACCTCAAATGGATACATCCGGCCTCCCCCAATGCTCGGTACGTGTGGCGTTCGCAACTCCCAGCTCTCTTCACTAAAAGTATTTGGTACGCCTGGTGAGCAGACGATTTGATCACTAACCTGCGATCTTTGGTGTGGAACCTGATCTTGAAAGGCTACCCGGTAGGTTGGTGGAAACCACAGTTTCTGCGGTGTTGGGACAAGTTTCGGCTATACCGAGTGTTCCCCCTCCACCTCCTCCACGCCTGGATTCGTGGGGGAAAGCAGGGTAAGTGTGGTCTGCCCGGATCCTGAAACCGCCGTCAGATACGTGCAATTATCCGACCGGGCTCTGTGGAGTGTTACGTTGCCGTTAGTCTAGTGCATAAAAGTGAAACAATGAAAGGCGGGGCATGCAGCGCCTGAGACAGTGACAGTGGGTGAACCTGTCTCCATGTGCACAGTGTTTAAGCAAAGACCGGTGTACAGTGCACCAGTGATTACAGCCCCATGCAGGGCGCCGCTGTTTTGCCTCGGTTAGCAAGCTGAGCCGCAGCCAAAGCACGTGGGGAGCACCAGTGACTAGACATGCGTGCGCCTTCAGCCTGTGACCCTTGATGAGACACTTCTCTTGCTTTGTCGCTGTCACTGTTCGCGCTACAGCCTATGGCCGGCCACTGAGGATTTGTTTCGTGCTTGCTTTGTGCCAGCGTTGAACTTTGCTCACACGAGACGTGCAACTAAAACGTCTCGGTTCTTCGTCGTCCCACCTCTTCCCCGCCCGCTCTTTGGCTGTGTTCTACGTTTTACCGTCATCTTCTTCGCGTGGATCCTATACACCATTTCCTGGGGACGTCTACGATGCCATCCAGCAAATCAGGCAAAGAGGTCAAAAAACGAGAAGCGCTGCGGCTGATGATTCAGATGAGCACGCTCTCAAGCCTTGTGCATGATTCCAGTGATGAAGACAAAGTTGCGAAGAAAAACCAGCGCCCAAGGAAAGCAAAGAACCGCACAGGCAAGTCTCACCGAAAGCCCGATGAAAATTCATTTGTCCCTAATATCAGCTTTGACACTGTTGAGCGTGCCAAGTCCAACGCCATCCCGAACTTTGGCGCCAGTAGTCTGCAGCACGCTAAACCGTTCAGCAGCTTGCTAGGAGCAGCGGGTTCAAACCCAGCGAGCAATTCTGCTTTTCGTTCTATCCCGAGTTTTGGTCTTCTTGAAGATGTCAGCTTTGATGAGTGGAAGAAGAATAATCCTTGTCTGCTTGACATGCACGTTGGCCATGCAGCGCGAGAGCATAAACTCTCTCGTGAACAGTGGCAAGGAGAGCTTTCAGAGAGATGGCAACGCAATCGTGAAGCATGGAACGCGGTCCGGCACATGGCGGCAATCAAATCTCCGGAGGAGATAGCTGAAGCATTCAAGGTAGACATATCCCGTTGGGAAGCCACCTCCAACATCGCGCTCCTGATTGACATTGCCGAGTCGATGGCCAAAGAAACACGGTTGTGGGATGGTTCTTCGACAGCTGATCCACCCAAACCCAAGGCACATGTGTGGCCCGACGGAATGAAACCGATCAAGCGTACTGCAGGTCCTGCCTCCCGTGCGTCTTCGGCTAAGTCTTTCAGCTCATCTCCAAAGACCAAAGTCAAAAAGAAGCGCCCGCTGAAACGCAAACACCTCCAATCACCTGAAGTGGCCAACCAATTTTCAGCGACGAGCCCCAACGTTGTTTCCCATGCTAGTAGCGATGGACAGCTATCCAACCCTGAAGCACGAGAACTCTTTCCTGTGGCGAATCCTCGGAGAAGCGACCAGAGCCCAAGCCTTCTGGAAAATCACGGCGGAAGAATTCAGGTCCTTGAGACTTCCCTCTGGCAAGTGCAATCCAATATTGCTTCCCTGCAACTGGACCAGAAACGAGCTGAGATGCTCTCTGTTATGGCATTGGAAAAATTGGGCATCTCCAGCGAGACCATTCATGCTCGACTAGCGTCCCTTCCTACCCGAACGGACCCCGGAAATGAGCCACGTCTACCTGGCCCTCCTCCAGCGGTCGGACCAGCGGACGCCGGTCAAGCTAGTGGTGCTGCGCCTATGGACGCCGACGAACAAGAGCCCGCGACAGAAGACCTTTCGATGCCACTGGCCCGTCTAAAGATTAGCTGTCTGCGTAGAGTGCTCATCGACAATGGTATGCCAGAGGACAAGACGCAAATTCTTCAGGGAAAGAAACAGCTGGCCTTCCGCCTATCCTGGACACTCCCCCACGGCCTGCCTGTCATTGTCAGCCTTATGGAGTGGCCAGAGAAGCAAAGCTTCCTCCATGTCAAGCTCGCACGAGTCGTTGCTCTGATCAATGGATCGCTAGCTTTCTCTTGGTCTCCCGCATGTAAGCTAGACCCACTCACTCCGCTTGCAGAATTGCCAACCAATCCACCAGGAGACGACGTCTACACGGTGGAACTGGACAGTATCTTCCTGCAACCTGAGTCCGCAGAGAAACGGGTGCTACGGGCGAACCCGCCAGCTAAACGTAGATCGGGAGAGGGGCAAGCTAACCCACTGGATGCTGGGCAACACCCCGATCCTACGGTCGCACATACCAACCAAGAGTGCGCTTCCTCGTCTGCCTCCTTTGTGTCTTCACCTGCTGTACTACCTAGCGGCCAAGCACCAGCGCAGGCGTGAGGAGCACGCTGAGGTACGTTTTACCGTTCCGCCGTTACGCCACTTTGGTGCACGGTGGAATACTCGCAATACTCGCAATCAATTCCTCATTCGCTTCGTCTTTCGTCTTTGGTTTTTCGAGCATTCTATCTTTGATACCAAGCTACCACGTTTCGGCCTTTTGTCTGGATTGTTCTTTCCCTTGCCTGAGCCATGGATCCAGCCCCTGCTGACGGCGTCAGTGTTTCGACACTCTTTGATGACTTACTCATAGATGTAGATCCCGCGGTACGCGACGCTATACACATGCAGCTTGCGAATTTGCAACGCCAAACCTGCACGCTCCAGCATTTTCGGCATGTAGCCGACGACCTGTCTGTTGCTCTGGACCAATTACGCCGCCACGAACAATGCTCTGTTGATCAGGCAGCCGAATCGACCGCAGCCTCGACTAAGCGCCAGCCTGTGCTGTCTCCTTCTTCCCCTCCTCTAGACCCGCAAGATGCTCAGGCCGAACTGTCCCAACAAGATCAGAACGGCCAGGAGTCCTGGTATGCCGAACCTGCTTTCCGCCCGGACCGCTCGATTAAGCGCTTGTGGCCTTAGTTCGCGCTGTTTAACGGATGGTCCCCCGGAACTGTGGATGCTATTTCTAATGACAGCCTTGCTGTCCTGGAGAACTACCGGAAGCTATCCCTGCGCGGCGGCAACCCCAGGCGTATGATGAGGTTCAATGGGGGCTGGGAAAATGCGTTGGTGGACACGCTCGGCGTTTCATGCTCTCTGCATATTTCCCCTTGGAGTTCACCGACTACGGAGTTCTCCGGCGACTCTATGGCGTGCGTGTCCGTGGGAGCCTCCCCGCTTACCCCGACAGAGATGATCATGAAGAATGTTGCCCGCAACGACTCTGTCGCGAGCTTCTTCGCCCGAACCGATATTTTCCCTTCCCCTACGACAGATTTCTTCGAAACCGTCAACTACTTGACCTTTGGTTCTTGCAAGTTCCGCCTTGTGGTAGCCATGCCTGCAGGCTCCTCACCCGAATGGTCTACCTGGACCGACCACTGGATTGCCACTGGCCGTGCTGCCATGTTCGCCAGCGCCCTTCGGCTAAAAATGCGCCTGTACGGCCAACAAAAAGAACAGTGGATTTGGGATGACTCAACCTGGGAATTCTTTATCATCGAGAGTGGCACGGCCCCACTGGGTTCGAGCGTTGACCCCCGTGCCCTGGCAAGAGCGCTGGGACCACTGACGCACCAGGTCAAAGGTGAATTCTGTCCCCTCCCATCCTCCTTTCCCACCCATTCACGCCGGGTAAACGCCAAAGGTGAGTCCACCAGTGCCCAGAGATACGATGGTTTCTCCCAAACTGAGGTTGACTCCTTCTGGCAACAATGGGACAGTCTGGCCAAGCAGTGAGAGGCACTGATACGCGCGGGGAATATTGACCGGATAGAGGTAGCAAGACTGCTCACCGAGTCCAACAAGCTAATGTTTGATGCGCCAGACCGACGCTTGCGGCGTATTGCGCGCCTTGCCCGACTCCCCCCGGACTTAGACCTGACATGCAGTGATTGTATTATCTAATGCATACGTGGCCCACATCTACCCTATATTGGTCAGTGTGGCGCCATCAAGGGCCCCCGTCCCCCGATCCAAAGGTTTTCTGAACACTTGCACAAGGGACGTTCTCTCTATAAGAAATATGTAGGTCGCAGGTGTAAGGCCACGTGTGCTTTCATACGTTTAGGCCGACTCCCGTCTCTTCCACGCCTCATTGCCAAACATGGGATAAGTCCCATGACTATGTACCCTATTGAACGCGTCCCAGCCCCTGTGGCAGGGGAGCGCGAGCGGTATTGGAACCGGGTACATGCACCAACAGCCAATCAGCGCACCCCTTTCGGAGGCGTTGACAGGCTGGTCTGGCAACTGATTGCAGACGAGCGAGCAGATTCACCTGAGTTGAAAACTCTGAAAGCCAAAGCCTCATATATCCTTTCCAAAGGAGTCTCCCACCTGGGGCTCCCTACTGTTATTAGATTTTTGGTTGACTCTTTTGGGCACTTACAAACCCCTCTGTTTGAAAAACTGTTCCGAGCCGTAAAGTCTGCTGCGAAGTCTGCTTGGGGGATTGAACTCCCAAGACGTATCACGGTGCGCCTGCCGTCTTATTCCGATGCCACTCTGCGGAATGTCGCGAGTTTTGTGCGGAAAAGCGTAAGCCTTTTCACCGTTCCTGACGCACTGAAAGCTTGGTTGCAGAAGTGTGTGACTGTCATCCCACGACCGCCACCAACTGTAGGCGACGTATTGAAACGGGGAGCGCAACTGCGCGTGCCAGGTATTGTGGCAGAAGAGCTGGAACGCACCAACACGAACCACCCTTTTGCTGAATGGGTAAGCTTTTCCGACCGCTTCGGTATGTGGGTGGTGAAATCCGGCCAGACGGATCCTTTGCAACAGGTACACCAGACGACTATGCAGCAGATACACAGTGTACCTTGTCATTGCCCACCCTTTTCTCCCTCTGCCCTACCCTCGAAAATGCGACGCAACATGTGATGCTGCGCTCACCACTGCAGTGGCAAGCACTTTTTGGCCCCACGACGGGCAGGATGTTGGGCAGTAACCCCCGCAATCGGGTCCTCCCCTCCCCTGAATTTGTGGTAGACTCCCTCTCCACTGTTGCCGAAAAATTGCTAGACAGCGCTATTCGTGTCTTCTCTGTAAACAATGGCAGGTTCCAGGACAGACCCCTTATGCCCCCTGAACGGGTAGGCCTACTTGTATGCGATCTGTTCTGCACCGTATGGTCCGAAGTGGATACGGCTAGTGACGCCTTTCCCTGGCTGAGCGCCCCTGTCGCACACGACGCACCTTACCGCTTGCGTGCTTTTGGCCTGCGAGGAGGTGGGTGGGACAAGGCCCGGTTCAGACCTGCGGGTTTCTGCCGCAAGCTGTCTGAGCTCCACTGGACTAGCTCAATCATTTTCGGTAGTCGGTTTTCTGTTTGGGGCTGGTCTACCTACTTCAAAGCAATGCCGTAGGTGCTCCGCAGGAGTGCGGCGACACAGAAACGCACAGTGGGCAGGATATCCTCAGGAATATTCGCAAAAATAATGTACAGGTTGTCTCGGTATCTGCTGAGCAAGACAAAGGGGAGATTTTCATCATCGGATGAGAGGGCATCCAGTGGTGCGTCCCATGGGGGGGGCTGCAGAATTTCGCCCACCACTCCAGCGACAGGGTTATAGCACTTCAGAAAATCTCCAACCCTCCCTCGTTGCACTGCTGGGGTATGCCGCACAATGGTGTGCAGGCGCCCGCATGGGGCGCCGTCCCAGGGGGCGGTATTCGCGAGCATGACAACGTGGGATGCAATTTGAATGGTGCCTAGGAGCCGGTCCACCGGCGCCCACCAGCCCCGGAAACCGTGTTCATTCAAGTCGTGCTCAGTGACTAACCGCGCATTGGGGGATGTCATGAGCAGCCCATGGTGCAGCATAGACGAGGCCACGGACGGGGCCATGGTCCAGTCGCAGGGCCCTGTAAGAACCACTTGCGCCGTGGGGCGCGCGGGGAGGTAGGGCGGGCAAAGTTCGCTCCACGCAGGGGGGGGATTATCAACCACAGACTGCCACGCTTCCTGGGCAAGCCCCGTAGAGGCAGAGTCGAATAGGTGACGTTCCCTCCACATAGCCCAGAGTTCGGCCGCTTGGGCGGAAATAAATCCCCCGATGGGCACACCTTTGCCCCCTTGGGCCAGCACCACACCACCGGCTGTAAAAAGAACATTTTGGTCTAGGTCAAAGTCTAAGAAGCGCATGATTGCGGCTTCTTCTACCACCAGGAATGACTGTGCTGCTGAGGTGCCTACTCGGTCTAGGTGTTTGCTTTCACGGGAAATGGAGAACGCGGCGTGTTTAGTGCGTTGTTTAGCGCACATACGTCGCATAGCCCAGCGGGCTGCTTGTTTCACTTCCTCAGCCGGTATCTCCCAAAACATATCGGCCATGTCTTCTTCAGCAAAAATCGTTAGTTCCGGGACGGCACCCATGCGTTGTGCAGCGTGGACCTGATCCATGACTCCCTGCATCTTGGCAAACCCCAACCCACACCCCAAATCGCATAGGAAATTGACAAGGGCCTGGAGGCACCAGCTGATGACTTTGGACCACTGCTGCAGGGGGTGGTTTTTGAACGACACAATATCCCTCCATTTGAGTCCATCGGCCACGTGTTCATTACTTTTCCACTTCATCAGCTCGAACACACATGGCGCTTGAGGCAGTACCTTCACGAAGGGGGGGGGTTTGCTCCGGTGGTTGCAGGGGTCATCGGGGGTCCCGCAGTCAGGGTCAGGCGGGTGTCTAGATAACAGAAAATCATCCAGCCACGTGTGAACCGATTCGTCTGTCCGAAACAGTTTACGGAGTCGCTTAGCTCGAATTGCGTCAGCGAGAACCCCGGAATCGCGCGCCCGGGTAAGAATCTCCTTGGTCACCATAGCCCTAGCTATGTCAGGCGAGGTCCATGACTCTGTAGTTGTTTGGGGCGAAGGGGCTATTTCGTGTCCCTTCCAGGGGCACCTCCTCTCCCTCCTCCGTAAAGGCGCCTCCCGCACACTAGAGGAGGCCCTACACGGGGAACACCTCAAATGGATACATCCGGCCTCCCCCAATGCTCGGTACGTGTGGCGTTCGCAACTCCCAGCTCTCTTCGCTAAAAGTATCTGGTACGCCTGGTCAGCAGACGATTTGATCACTAACCTGCGATCTTTGGTGTGGAACCTGATCTTGAAAGGCTACCCGGTAGGTTGGTGAAAACCACAGTTTCTGCGGTGTTGAGACAAGTTTCGGCTATACCGAGTGTTCCCCCTCCACCTCCTCCACGCCTGGATTCGTGAGGGAAAGCAGGGTAAGTGTGGTCTGCCCGGATCCTGAAACCGCCGTCAGATACGTGCAATTATCCGACTGGGCTCTCGGCGACATGTCCCGCGGTGCTGCTGTTTGTTGCGACCCGAGGATGCCTGTCGCCCCCACACAGGTCAGTGGGTGGGCTATCCCTTTTTATTTGCAGCTGCTTGTTCGTGGCAGCTTTTGTTCTGTTTGTGTACAATTGTCCTTGCACTATTTATGTGCCCCTACTGTATTTTTTACGAGTTGTCACCTGAATTGTGGTAGCGCCACAGCTACTGTCACTGGTGCTGAAGCGCACATGCGACCCAACGCGCTGGTCAAAATCCGCCGCTCCCAGAATCGCCTGTTCCAAAGTGGGATCGTGAGGTGAACTCTCGTTCCTGCAGGTATTTCAATATTTTTTGAACATAATTTGCAGTTTTAATGAAGTATTGAATTTTTGGAACCTTCGGCATCGAGTTCTGCAGAGGTGCATTCTGACTTGCCTACCGTGCGTACTGTAGGTACATGACAGCTTTTGCTGTGAGTGCAGAGCAACGTACTTAAGTATTAGTGCCATCCCACTGCCGCCACATTTCAGGTTTTGCATGTTTCCAACCTGCTGTATACTAAGCTACACCTGTGGAGTGTTACGTTGCCGTTAGTCTAGTGCATAAAAGTGAAACAATGAAAGGCGGGGCGCCGTTAGTCTAGTGCATAAAAGTGAAACAATGAAAGGCGGGGCATGCAGCGCATGAGACAGTGACAGTGGGTGAACCTGTCTCCATGTGCACAGTGTTTAAGCAAAGACCGGTGTACAGTGCACCAGTGATTACAGCCCCATGCAGGGCGCCGCTGTTTTGCCTCGGTTAGCAAGCTGAGCCGCAGCCAAAGCACGTGGGGAGCACCAGTGACTAGACATGCGTGCGCCTTCAGCCTGTGACCCTTGATGAGACACTTCTCTTGCTTTGTCGCTGTCACTGTTCGCGCTACAGCCTATGGCCGGCCACTGAGGATTTGTTTCGTGCTTGCTTTGTGCCAGCGTTGAACTTGTGGCCATGCATGCCGATATGGATATCATTGCAGGCATTACTTTGCGGTTCGCATGATGAAAGGGAGATGATGCGTCTCTCCACACGCGACATAAACCACTTGTGGTTTCGGGATGCCAAACCCCCTGCTGAGGCACAAGTGGTGCACGCATGATGCACGCATGCCAATGGAGAGGCCAAAGCTTGTATTTCTTGGTTGGTGCTTAATTAGGTGTTTGTTATAATTAGGCGTTCCGTTTTATGATGAGTGCATGCACTGCCCCTTTCCTTTGTGTAGTGTGCTTTGTCGTTTGCGATATGTCGGAACCAGCTCCGGAGTATGGCCCCGATTTTTGGGTCAAAGCTTGTGGGGGAAAATACCTCGTTACTTCCAAGATCGGGATTCATTGGACTCTTGCTGAACTAATATACGACAAATATTGTAGTCCCAATGATGCTGTCACCCGTGGCACCTGTACTACGTTCTTGCGTAGAGGAATAAGCACTATGGATGCCTCTATGGCGTATGCGTGTGATGCCCCCATTGGCGAACTTCGCACGGCACACCTTGAACCCATTTTGCAGAAGGCACTAGAAATGCGGGCGGACAAGCGGCACAACTGGGCGAAGGCTGCTGCGGAGGCACTGTTGCCAAATACGCAGTTTCCCCCCATTGCAAATGTGGCAAAGGTGCAAGTGGTACGATCGGCATGAGAAAAAGGGCGCGGAGCACCCACGTTGGTTCTCGCTACGGAACGTTGCGACCCTTTCGTTGCTACCCCTGCAAGCCGCGCTAGCTCCGCAAGCCCCGCAAGCCCTTGATTAGTGCATTGCAAGCGGGGGGCTTGGATAGTGGGTCTGGAGCGAGAACAAGGCCAGGGTGCCTCGCAAGGCCAGATCGCATCTGGCCACTGCTGGTCCGGAGCCATTTCCTACACGTAATTGGGGACCAAATATAGAGAGTTACTTAATGCCCTCCATCATCTGTTATGATCCGATCGGCCAGCTTGGGACTTAGTGCTATTGCACCGAGTGCAACACTGAAATGGAGCGTAAGCCGGAGAAGGGCGGTTGATCTTCGACACCTTTACCGTTGTTTGGATCAAACGGCCCCTTCGCTTTATTTTCCTATGTTGCACTGCCCGAAACCGAGCTGTAAGGTGAAATGGACGGTTGCCCAAGACACTTTCCACTGGATGCAAGGCATTGGTCGTGGAGGCCATGCCGTCTTTACGAACTTGGGCAATTATTTTTGAAGTGTTTTCAACTTTGGGATCAATTTTTATTACTTTTACGAAAATATGGTGCTGTATATAGGCCTATGCAATGTGTGGTGTACCGCATGCAGTGTGTGGTGCGGACCCGTGCACAGCGACTACCTGTGGTCTGGGGTTAATTTACACATGATGTAAAGTAGGATATTCGGCCATCCTTTGGCCAAAGCCCCAGCGAGGCAAACACCTGTTTGTGTGCCATGCATCACACGTCGTGAAAGACGCAGGTGACACTTGTCCTGCTCACTCCTGCTAGTTACTTTGCAGTCTCATGGCCGTGTGAGCACTCTCTTCTCGTGCTTGTGTGTGCAACTGCCCTCTTTGACAGGAATATTTGAATCATCTGATCATGGCCGCTAGCCCTTGGGACCGACGTTTTAGTGGGGACGCTACCGTCTTCAATGAACTATGGAAATGGTTTTGTGGGGATTTGGCTTTCCTGGTCCCGCAAGTTCCCGAGGGTTTACCATCGCAGATTGTCACTGTGGGAGTAAATTGGAATGGAGATTCATTTGGTCAAGGAAATTTTGTTCGATTACTACACGATCTTTTTGGGCACCCCTTCTTGGGTGCAGTAGGGTGAGAGGGGGGGGGGGTCGGAATCTCCGCGTGCCACCCCGTTTTGTGCCGTGCCGTGCCGTGCCGTGCCGCCTATGGGGGGGGGGGGGCAAAGAGGCCTTGTGCCGTCACGTGACTATGTGTGGTGCCTTGTGTGCAGTAGGGTGAGGGGGGGGGGGTCGGAATCTCCGCGTGCCGCCCCGTTTTGTGCCGTGCCGTGCCGTGCCGTGCCGCCATGGGGGGGGGGGGGCAAAGAGGCCTTGTGCCACGGAATCCGAGTCAAGGGACACCTCATCGCCGCCTCCAAGAGCGAAGCCACGGGCACCGAAACACTCGAAGCAAGCGGACTTTACAAGGCTGAGTGGTTTGTTCATAGGGACAGTGGAGTACCAAGTTGAAGGCAGTTTCGTCGTTCTCATGTGGGCTTAGCTGCTTCGCTGTGCAACCAGTCAGGTGACAGGTATTCTTGGGTGAGTATCCCGGCCTCTGCGTGCGCAGTGCCCACACAGTGCGCACGCAGTGCAACAACTTGGCCTTACAGCATTACCACAACTAGACGCCAGGTGATCTGTACATACCTACACCAACCCATTGTACATACCTGAGTCACACTGATACTGTTGCAGTGGAAATGAAGATTGTGCCCCCTTAATGAGGTGTCCTCTCCCATCTGAATTTGGCTTTACCCTCCACCCTTCTGAATTAGCCCCACCCCTTCCTCTTAATTTGGTTTTACCCGCCCCCCCCCTCCCTTCTTAACGAGGCGCCCCCCCCCCCCCCCATCTGAATGAGGTACTACCCTCCACCCTGCTCTGAATTAGCCCCCCCCCCCTTTGCCTCTGAATTAGGCTTGCTCTCCCCCTTCTTAATTAGGCTTCTTCTCACCTCTCTTAAGTAGCCCCCCCCCCCCATCCTGAATTAAGCTTTACCCCCTCTCCTCTAATTAACGATGCCTGCCCCGCACATGCACACCCAAGCGCCACACATAGTCCTGTTTTATGGGCCTCACCTCCTGCCCGACCGGCCTGCCTCACGGTTGAGGTGCCCGTGCCCATGGCCCTCTCGGAGCTGCAGGCCAAGCTCAAGGAGCTGGAGGTCGAGGACCGCGCGCTGGTGCCCGTCCCCACACACGCCATCGCCGAACAGTACACGTCTGAGTCCCATGAGAGGCACATCCTGGCCCAGCCCCTGACGTACGAGGCCAAGTCCGCGCAGCTGACGGTGCTGGAGGAGGAGCTGGCCTTCTACCAGCACCGCAACAATGAGGCGCTCGAGCAGACGGAGCAGGAGCAGTCGCTGACGCAGCAGCGCTTCCGGGACGTCCTCAACGCTGAGTCCTCCGATGACTCCGACGGTCTGCCATGACTTGTGTTGTGATGTTTGTTGCTTCCATTCGTCGACTGGTGCCCCTTTGACTCGGGAGGTCTCTGGCTGCAACGCACTGCGGGTCGCCCTTTGTGAAGGCCACTAACCCCCCCCCCCCAAATTATAAGCAAGGAAGCGACGACGGTTCCGATCTTTATTGCAACCATCCAACCTTGATGCAGCTATGACAACACACACAGCATAAACTAGGACTGCCACAGTGACTGAGAGCCAAAGGAGTGCTTGATCACAGTGACAGTGGCTGGCAGGACAGGGGTAGACCAAGCAGGTAGTGAACAGAGCAGGTTCCCCAGGTGAGGCTGGGACACATGGTGCATGTGGAACCCTCGTTTGTACTATATGCCCTACTTCTTGACCCAGGCTGTTGCCTGAGAGCTCTTACTGTACTCATCGGAACTGTTGAACCAGTTGAGCCAGAGCCAAAAAAAAAAAGTGACAGTGGCTGGCAGGACAGATGGTAAGTAGTATGCAGGCATCCATGATGCCGTCCCTGACATCTTTCAAGTTGCACAAACGATGTTTGATTGTAGACATGGATGCCAAAGTGACGGATGGATACGTAGTATTTCATCTCGACTGCACATGGCATATCCTTTCGGACACCAGAACTGATGCAGTGTGAATGATGATTGCGCCCTCCCCCAGGGGCACAGTACTGGCAGGGTTTTGCCCCATAACGATTGCAAAAAAAAAGTAAGCAAGCGCTTGCTGATGTTGTTTTGCGTATAATCGTTGCTTGCTTTTGTTTAGAACGCCCCCTGTCTTCACTGTAGAAAGATGGCTCTCTCTGGCTCCAAGGACCCCCGTTGCTGTTTTTGGTGACATCGCAGCAGTCGACAGTGGCTGACGGGCGAACTGGCCCACAGCACCAGGCAAATGCCCCCCCGGCTTCATATGGCTGCCCAACTGTTGGTCGACACTGCAATCAACGTTCTCCAAAGCACCTGCCGAACCGCTTTTGGAACCCCCTCTGAGGCCCCTTCCCTTCGAATGCATCCCTGGGCCTAGGGCCCACAAGTTTGTGTACCAAAAATGGCCTGACCTGATTTTCCCGATTGTATATTCCTTTTTTTCCCACGATGGTCACTTTTGTGGGGGGGGGGGGGGCTTCCCCCTGCGGTGAACGGCCATTCCAATACCCCCCCTCCCCAAGTGTTCGTGAAAGTGTCTATGGCGGGGGGACATTCAGTCGATCGTTAACGACCATTGATCCCCCAAGTGTTCGTCAATGTGACGAAATGCTCAGCGCAGTGATTGGGGCAGTGAACTGTGATCAAACCGGGGGGGGCGTCAACAAAGTACCTAGGCCCGCAGTTGCGCCCCAGAGCCATCCGTCAGTCCGGTCGCCCAGCGGGCGATGTTTGGAAAATCTTGTTGGGCCATATTCAGTACACAAAATTTTGAGCCCCAGACCCCCCCCCCCTTCCCCCCCTGGGGGGGCGGGGGGTGAATGGGGTGCAGCACGCGGAGTACCCTCTCATACCCGGAGACGCATGGGGGGAGGGAGGAGGGGGTGCCTGCCCGAAGCACTTACCTCAACGACCGGGACACTGTCGTCCCCCGTCGCCGTCGGTGCCGGGCCAATGCAGGCATCACGACAGGATCCGACCCCTTCGGGCCCCGGGACTGGGGCAAAGGGGCCGACGCCCCCCCTAATCCCCTCCGCCCCTGCAGAGCTGCGGGGGAGCTCCGCCGTGGCAGAGTGTCTGCAGTCCGCACTGCAGACTACTGCCGTGTGACTCCCGAAGGCGTCGGTGCCACGCCCGGCCGCTGATGGAGAGACAGAAACGGGTCAACACCGCGGCTTTGGCGTATCTGCGTGAGTGGCGAGCAGTCCATTGACGCTGCCTACTGACAGGAGAGCAGCGGTATCTGCGGGCGTTGCCTCCCCCCCACCGGGGGGGGGGGGGGAGAAAAAAGGCTTGCGTGCGCGCGGGGGGGGGTGTCGTTTGAGCCCGTTTTCCAGACCCCCCCCCCTTCAGGGCTCACGTGACGGGGTTTACTTGCTTTACCATGAGCAACAAGTTTGCCGTTGGGAAAATCTGATTGGGCCTCTTGGGTGCACAAACTTTTGGGTCCCATCCCCCCCCCCCTCTTAAGCAGAGCCCCCCCCCCCCCGTTCCCAGGCTTCGACCCGGACCACGACGCTGAGTGGCGCGACCAGACCCGCCGCATCTTCTCCGTCTGCCGCGACGTGGAGGTGCACCGCGGCGACGCCCAGTGCGACGCCTTCTGCGACCTCCTCGCGGACCTGAAGCGCGGCGCGGACCTCCCCCTGACGCTCTCGGAGGTGCAGATGGTGTGGGACGCGCTGCGGTTCACGTACCGGAACGCGGACCCCGTGCACAACAAGCACTGGCTCAGCCACTCCCACGAGCTCGTGGACAAGGGGCACCTCCAGAGCCGTGTCTCCATCACAAACTATTGGCACGTGATGCGCGCCGCCGCCGACTTCGAGCCGCTGAGCCAGCGCCACCGCGCGAAGGTGCCTCTGACCCGGGCGCACCGGCGGCGGGAGTGGGGGGGGGGTACAGCCATGTACGGGCATGAAGTCCCCCCCTCCCCCCGCACCCTGGAGCACCCTGGTGCAGAACTGGTGTATGTGGTGTGAGCAGAGTACCTGGTTGAACTGATTGAGTCCGGCATAGGGTCAGGGCTATGCTGGTTATTTCAAAACCTGACGTCATGGCTGCACCCTGGAGGTGCCCGGGGGGGGGGGATTTGCGGGGGGGTGACTTCTTGGCGACTATCGTACAGCGGCGCCCGGGGCTGCCCCCAGTTGCAGGGCAGAGGGACACGGGCCCAATGGCCCCCTCTCAAAGAGGGAGGGGGACGGGAGGCGGAGGAGGGGGGGGGGCGAGACCCCCTACCCGGATTGACCCCCTCTTCCCCCGTTCCCCCACAGCACTGACACGCCCAAGTAAACCCTGGGGCCAGTGACCTTGCCAAACGGGGCTCCGTCTGCTTGAAGTTGCTCAACAGATGGCACCCAGGGGGGGGGGGGGGGCTGGTCCCCTCAAGTTGCCCAACTCCTCTCCTCCTCCAGCCCCCTCCCTCTCTCTTCTCAGCACCCGGGTGCCCTGTTTGCCCTGCAGCCCCCATAGTGCGTTGCCCGTAGTTGAGTTGCCTCTATGGGAGCCGCCTGGGGGAGTAGTGTGGGGTGCTGCGGAGCAAGTGGGGCACCCAGACGGGGTGCGTGTGCATGAGTAGATCCCTCCCTCCCTCCCTCCCCTCATCCCTCTTATGTGCCCATCAGCACCCAAGGGGGGGGGGGGGGGGCTGGGTGCTTCAAGTTGCCCTGACATTCTGCGGCAGTCCTGGGGGGCCCACCATCAGCCAACGGGTCACGGGCTCTATCACACAAGAGCCCAAATCCCGCGGGTCAGCCAAGCCAATAGGCACCCCGAACAAGATAAGCGCTTGCTGGTCGGGACGTTGAGCAGCCAGAGCTCCATGCCTGGGTCCCAGCGAGAAACCATCCATCCATCCATCCCTCCCTCCCTCCCTCCCCCACAGCACTGCACACCGGGCGTGCCACACGGTACTACACCCGCCTTTCTGGATCACCCCCTCCCCCCTTCCCCACAGCACCGTATACCAGGTGCATTTTGCTGTGAAAAGCGCTCTGAAGCGGAGCATTTTTCTCCGGCATAACGCCCACCGTCTTCACACATCCTTCGTTGGATCATTCCCTGTGCCAAAACACCAGAACTCTGCGCCCAAACTCATTCTGTCTGGTCTGCCCCGGGGGCTGTACCGAAATGCCATGCTCCAGATGTCTGTAGGGCAGGCCAAGAGGGCCACAGCCACACCTTAGGCCTGGGCAACAGGCATGGGTACCACACGGCACTGCACCTGCCTTTATGGAACAACCCCCCCCCCCCCCCACACACAAACAGCAGGTCCGTGCTGCTCACACGCGCCTGTGCCCTGCCGTACCCTTCTCATTGGGGACCGGGCCCCACGGGGCAACTGTCGGTCCGGAGATGCAGTGTTCCCCCCCTTCATCATTTGTGGCAGTCCACACGTTCTGCGGCTCCACCGGGAGTCCACTGGGGGCGGTGAGGGGCGGGGGGTGGGGGCCACCTACTCTCACGCCCGCCCTGCCCCATGTGCGTGCGTGCGCTGATGCGCCGAGGGCGCGCCACAGCCCCCCCCCCCCACCCATTCATGGATGATCATCTTCTGCCTGTGCCCGTCCCTTTGTTTGAGGCGCAAGGGGCGGCCTCCCAGGCCCCGGGGGGCGTCCTCGTATGTCCGGTGGGGGATATGTCTGTGAGGAGGAGTCACAGAGACGTCTCCGGAATTGCCGTGCCTGCTACCAGGTGGCCACGGCGGTCGTGAGAGCCTGAGCCCCCCTCCCCCGCCTCCACCCGTGGAGGAGGTCAGGCTGCCGTGGGGTGCTTCTCGGTAGAGCCCCATCCGGGGGTGTCCCTCAGAGGCCCCAATTTTTTTAATTTTAAGGAGAGCCCCTAACGACAGCCCCGAGTGTCGGTGGTCTTTGTTGCAGGGCTCCTGAGCAACGGGCACCGGGTAGTGGCCCGGATGTGTGCAGGAAACGGTCAGCTGCGGGGCAGGCGTGCTGGGCACACGTTGGGGGGGGGCAGAAAGGCTGAGGCACTGCACTTTGTACGTTGGGAGGGGGGGACCGGGAACAGGGCACCTGGGCCTCACGCACACAGAAAAACAGCGAGGCAGGCTATGGACGGCCTGTGGACAGAGGTGTGTGGGCAGCAAAAACAGTCAAACGACCCCGGCAACAACCAGCACAACCCCCAATACGCCAATTATTGGGCGCCGCTGATGCGCAAACGGCACATCCCGCCACATCCAGCACAGCCCCGGCACACCAACCACTGGGCTCCGCGAACGCGGAAACGACACCAGCAGGAGCACCGGCCGCAACAGCCGACAGAAAGCAGCGACCCGACGCAACATGCGAAGGGAAGAACGGGTGACTGTCCAGGGCCCCGTAAAGGAGCAACAACCAGACGGAATGTCACACAGGCGGGGCGCACTTCTGATTTCCTCGCCAGCGTGCAGACCCCCGAGACGGCGTTACGAAGGCTTTTGTCCAAACACTTGGTGTTGACGTAAACAGGCTCAGGGCAAGAAGATACAAGCAAGAGCACCCGCTTGTCACGAGATATCATCAGAATTGCCGGACATTGCTGCATCCGCGTACGAGGCCGGGCATGTGTGGGGCGCTTGTTGACCTGCTTGTGGCCCCGTGTGGAGCCGTGGGGCACTCCGCCGTGGCAAAGGGTCTGCACTCCGCAGTGAAGACAAGTGCCGTGCGGATAATGAAGGTGTTCGTTGGGGATGGGGAAAATTGGCTTGCGCCCGGGGGGGGGGTCACGGCTGTCGCCTGAAGGAGGGGGGGGGGGTTTGGGAAATGGACACCTGTGACAGGACCTATGTATGGTCCTCATTGTCAGCCTTTTTTTTTTACTATGCTATGCACTCTCTGATTTTTAAATATAGGCAGATCCTGACTTAGCTTAGTTGGTAGTAGGCCTAGGCTCCATTTCCAGAGGTCTTGGGTTCAAACCCAGCTGCATGTAATGTTTTTCCCTTCGCTTTTTTGGTCTTTTTTATGTCTTCATGTTTGCATGTATGCATGTGCATGCCCCCCCACATGTTCTGATTCTGATTCATCGGAGTCCTCGGATGTGTCTTCCTTGACATCTGCATCCGACTAATTTGCCAACGGGAGGCCATGGTGGGGCGTTGCATCCCCCCCCCCCCCCCGTGCTATGGGATGCAACCGGAATAGACCGGACATAAATACCACCACCGTTGGGGGTAGGGGGGGGACTGGGGGGCTGTGTATACCGGTTGTCATTGCCCCGTCACGGCGGGCCAGAAGGGGGGGGGGGGGTTTGGGAAATGGACATCCGTGACCCCCCCGTGGGCGCAAGCCAATTTTCCCCCACCCTTGGGCCGACACCGCGGCTTTGGTGGATGTGCGTGGGTGGCGAGCAGTCAATTGACGGCATCCACCGCCGGGAGAGGAGCGGCATCTGAGCCCCCCCCCCCCCCCCGAGAGTACAAAGCGCAGTGCCTCAGCCTTTCCGGCGCCCCACGCCCCCCCCAACGTGTGCCCAGCACGCCTGCCCCGCAGCTGACCAGTTCCTGCGCACACCCCGGCCTCTACGTGGTGCCCGTTGCTCAGGAGCCCTGCCACAAAGACCACTGACACACGCACCTCCGTTGGAAGGGGCAGGAGGTGCGCCCCCAAATCCGAATCCAAATCCCCCCCCCCTCCACTCGCCCCCCTGCCCCTCCCCTCCTCCCCCTCCCCTATCCCTGAGCCTCCCCATCAATGGGCCCTCCAGGGAACGGGCGCAGGCACAACCGACCAAGAGGAAGGGAAGGGGGCGAAGGATAGGGGGGACTGGCAGAGCGGGGGCATTAGGGGGTGAGAGGCCCCTGGGGACCGCCACCGACCGAGGGAGAGGGTTCATGTGAAGGACGAGGGGTAGTGCCGCAAGGCCTCCGGCGTCAGACAGCAATCCCCTCCGGCGCCATGCCATCCCCCCCGGCCCCTCCTGCACCCCCCCCGGCACAGCCCCCCGTCCCCCCTCCGGCCCTCCTCCCATTTCCTCCTTTCTCCCTCCGCAGGGCTCCTTTTACCAACCCGGCACCACCGTGGCTATCCAGCCCCCCCCCCCCCTTTTAAATGATTGATTAAATAAATTTTCTCTGTTTAGACTACAAATTTAGGTCTAGTTCAGCCCAAAAAATTTCTTCGGCGCCTCTAAATATTCAGTACCACCAGGGGCAAAGGAGCCCTGTCCCTCCCTCCCTCCCTCACCCCCTCGCTCCTTCTCCTTCACCCCCATCCACTTCGCACAGGTGCAGAAGTGGCTGGCGCGCAGCATGCTGCTGGTGCACCGCCGCGTGGTACGCCTCGCGGACTACGGCATCGAAGAGCCCACGTGGTATCAGGTCAACGTGTCGGGGATGGACCGCCAGGAGTACGTCCCGTTGCCCTACATCTGGAAACTGGTCGACCTGAACACGGCGAACCGCAAGATCAGCTCCACAGAGTACACGCATGTAAATGCCCAGTTCAAGCCCGCGCTGCCGGAGGCGGACGACGTGTAGCACGCCGGTGTCCTGCGGGTGGGGGGGGGGCGACTTAATGGTGACCGTGACCTATACCGGGGGGGGGGGGGGGTCAGAGCAGAGTTTTGCTTAACAGCTCAGCATCTCCTTGGGGAGGGTCTAATACACCCCCCCCCCCTAAGGCCCCCACAACGCCCGACCACGTGTTGCCAGATGGGGCCAGCTACATTAGCAGCACGGGGAGGGAGTGACCCCTGACCAGCATGTACGCCTAACCCAGTAGAGCCCGGACAGCTAACGTGGCCAGCGGAGGTAGGGTCGAGGGATGAACACCAGTTCGCCGGACACTCAATGGACGCGCCATGAGATGGCAAGATGGACAGAAGGCGATGACAGTCGCGGGGCAGGCGCGGCCAGAGCCTAATGCGGACACTGCAACCTGACCATATTGAGGCCCCCCCCTGTAAGTGATTGGGCCGAATTATCCATCGGGTAACAATGACGGTCAGGGATGGCAATAAGAATCGTGGGTGGAGATGGGAGATGGGAGTGGGTTCAGGCCTCGGTTCCCTGTCTGCCCTGTCCTGCCCCCCCTTTACGCACAGCACCTTGTGTACCTTGTGTCTGCATGCCTTGCACTGCGGCACATTCACATTCCTTTGGGGGGATGCCATTGCATGCGACGACTTAGGGCTGCTGTCTTTTGACCTTTACAGATTTTGGCTTGGAACCCCCCATTCTGAAACGGGGTATGGCATTTGTTGGTTCACTGGCACCGGGAGGTTCAGCCATTGTTCCCGTCACCCGTTTTATGTGAAGAAAATGGCCTCACAAAAACTCAGGGTCTCCTGGGGGGCGTCCCCCCACAGCCCCCCCCCCCAGAACTCTGGGGTCAGAGGCCAAAACGTGTGTGTACCTAAACTCGACCTCCAATTTCGGGCCCCTTTCTTCAATTTCATTTTTTTCAATAGGAAAAAGTTTCTGATGTGGGTGGGGGGGGTCAGGTGGAGGAACCCAAGCTGCCGTTCCGCCCCCCCACCCCCACCCCCCAGTCACGGTAAGCCGTGGCCTTGGGGGCAGAACCACAACCCCCCCCCCCCCTCCCAGAGTTGTTTATTCCACTGCATACGATTCCTTTTGCGCTCAAGCGCCCTCCAACCGTTGTATAACCGCCAGGGTTTGAGCCCCAACCAACAGCCAGCAACCCCCTTTGCGTTACGTCTACACATCTCCCACCCGCCCCCCTCCTCCTGAGGAGGCCTGCAGAGGAGGGTGTGTGTGGCTCTAAGATAAGTGGGGGTCTACTGTGCCTCAGGTCAGTAATCTGGCGGAGTTCTCTGCACTGAAAGAGGGGCTCAGGGGCTGGGACACAGGGGACCCAGTCTTTCCACCGTCCCACCCGTTGAGAGTGGGTCGGACTCATTGCACGGGTGTTGAGGACAGCTTCTTTATCGTCGTCCAGCCTCGGGATTTGCCTGCAAACGCGGAGTATTGTTTCGTTCTTTGCCAATATGAAACGGAAGCATGACACGGACATGCAAATGTCGTCGTCCTCGAGACCTTCAACATCCAGCAACTGCCGCTGTGTGATGGTGCGGTATGCTGCCTCATGGGAATCCATTTGTCGTTCTTAGCCATTTCAAAGTGAAACCCAGGGTAACACGGTGACGCAGTGACGCTATGTGCCTTTGCAGGGCCGCAGGTGGCGATTTCAGCTATTTCAGCGATTTGGGGTATAATTTTAGGGGAATTCCGGAATTTATACCTTCTATAATCGACAGGATGGATGATTTTACAGTCGACTTCCTACACTCACTTCCCCTAACCCTTGCATGGGAATTGGTGTGGCCCAGTGTTCGACCAGCCAGGCCAAGAAGGCCCCACCGTCCGAGGGGGTGCAAGGGCCGCCATTGAATCAGGCGGGTTCTTGTTGGTTGCTTGAGGCCTCCCAGGGGGCGGGTTGGACAGCGCCAGGCTTGAATTGCCCCCCACCCCAAACGGCCTCACGCCCTTGGCCACTGCCTTGTCCCGTGCAGACTCCCTCAATTCATTGCTGCATTGCTGAGAGTCGTTTATTTTGCAGGACTGTTACCCCAAGATGGTCCTGATCAGCAGCCATGATCCCTTGCAAACACACAGAAACTTCTCAGCTCTCCATAAGTCGTTAGACGACAGCATTCTTTGTACTCTGATCTGGTGCAGATCACACACGAGTCCTGCAGAATGGTCTCCTTTTCCCCCCCCAGATTTTTTGGCACTTTCTTTGAAAGAGGGTGGCCCAAACACATTTCCCGCAAACTTTTTGTTCGCTTTAGAAGAATGTATTTCGTGTTTAAAAAAAAACACCACCAGATCGCAGACATGGCTAGAAAGAACTAGAAGTTGTTTGTTGATTAAGCTGTTTTGTTGTGCATAGTAGCATGTGCTCTTCTGGGTGGGTGGGTAGGTGGGTGGGTATGCTATCTGGCATGAATGGTGGTCGTAGGTTTTTAGATAGCATCTGGTGCCTGCGAATTCCTGCGGGGTGTTTTATCCATTTTGGGACAGGTTTGTCCTCTGGCAAATGCAAAAAGGTGCTGTGGTGGATATGTTGCAGTATTCAGTGGCAATTCAGATGAACGCTCTGTTATTCTTGTCTGCAGTACTGAATGCAATATGTGTTGGCATATGTCTACATGGTGTTGTGAACCTGTGAAGACCTCTGGGACGCCTAGTTTGTCAAGGAAGCCGATAAAGACAAAGTTGATGTTTATTCATCACATGACCATCCGTTATATCAACCTGAATATTTGCTGTTTTATGCATAAGAGCAGAATATTTCATCTGGCAGAGGACGAGTTGCCCATCTGTGCACTGCAAACACTGTTGGCACGTAAAATCTAAGTTGCATGCCAAGGAAGTGACTGCAGAGCAATGGTCTAGAACCAGGCTCCAAACGTCCTTTTGCGATGCCGAAACTCCCTCCAGAGGGGTGATAAACTCTGAAGTGGCAATAACACCCCCCCCCCCCCCACACATGGGCTAAAGCTTCCCTGCAGCCAGTTGTTCTACAACACAAGCCGCATGCTACAAAGCCAGTGTCATCAAGTGTCAGTGTTGCCGTGCTTCTGAACATCCTGCCACATTTCTGATACAAAAATCAACAAAAGAGTCATAAAGGGACGTGTACACGCGGGTTTCTAAAGTCCAAGTACGCCATTGGTATTGAGAGCTGGTTCCAACAGCCTTCATGTGACAAAGAAAATTTATCAATGTTGTTACCCATAACTCCCTCCGTGATTGGCTGATGCAATCAGCCTGGCCTTCACTTGTTGACTGTGGGATTTTTTCAGAGCCACCATGGAACTCTGCGGAAAAAAGCCTTTGAAAGCAGCAGATATGACAAGAGAATGGAGCTGCTCCAATCACATCATCCCCGCCTTTTTGAAAGAGGTGAAACCACCACTATGTCTTAAACACAGTAAGCAAAAGCCGCACCATGTTTCTCTTTCCCAAGCCATGAAAAAATTATTCTTGCATCTGGAAAAGCCTCTTTGTCTACACCTCTTGGTGACCAACGTTGGTCGTATGAACCGCTTCGGTGTCTCCATCTTAGCTCATGAAATGGGAGAGTGCAAGGATGTGCGATTACACTGGTTGTCAATGAAGATAATAAGCAATTTTGTCATTGTTGTTGCTCGTGTTGTTGTGTGTTCGATGAGGAAATTTGAAATGAAGACCGAAGAATTATGAAAATGGCAAACTACGATTAAGTTGCTGAAGTCAAACATCATTGCCGATTTCTCATTTGGTATAGCTGGGTGGTCGCGCGCTCTCTCCACCCGCAGACCTCAACAAGTGGCCCCATATGATGCAAGTGACATGGCAGTGACCTCATGTGCCACGTACCATACCACCTCAACAAAATATGGAGTAAACATAAACGGTTGACATCTGTGGAGTAGTGAAACCCATGTTAGAAAGAGAGGGTCGGATCCTCAGGCAATTTTACTATTCTTTTCTCTCACCTATTCTATCTTCAAAGCTCTTCAAAGCTGTATTTGCTTTCACACTGTCTTGCCACAACTCTTCATCCTTGGATCCTATTTTGATTGGGAGTTCTTTGCCTACCGAGGAGGAGTTGTTTGGAAACAAACAAAGTGGGACAATGGCAAGGAAAAGAAACAATCAACTAAAACAAGTCTTCTTTTCCGATGATTTTACCTTTTTGATGAACCGTCGATGTGCGATGGAAATTATTATTGGCACCCATCAGCCGGAAGTGTTGACAAAATATTGTACCATCACGGTGAAGCAAATTGGCGCTTGTTTCCGTGAACGCGCAGTAAGGTTTGGGCCAAAATCCAAATTCTTGTCTTCAGCAGAAAGATCAGCAGACATGCAGGCGTGTTTTTGGTGTCAACCGGCAACGGAAAATAGAATACCTTAGCTTGTCCTTCATCGGTTTGCGAGGGGTGGGGGAGACCGTCCGGGGGCACCGGTTGACATGGGGCGTCAGGGTTGTTGACGACCGTGGTATTGGGGAGTGGGGGAGAGTGACTCGGGGCGCCTGGAATGGTGTGGGCATGTGCGGTAAGGGGGATCCCGGAGGGCTGGTGGTGGCTGTAGGTGGCTGAAGTGGGGGGCTCGTGGGACATGGGACGTTCGTGGCGCTAGGGTCCGTGTCACTGGACGGAG
The DNA here is from genome assembly GCA_964036045.1 of Eutreptiella sp. 'Long Island Sound 2002'. NCBI lineage: Eukaryota > Euglenozoa > Euglenophyceae > Eutreptiales > Eutreptiaceae > Eutreptiella > Eutreptiella sp. 'Long Island Sound 2002'. The sequence goes on along the minus strand of OZ038389.1, from coordinate 35,316,661 downwards.
GTGGAGATGGGGTGCTGGTGGTGGTAGGGTGGGTAAGGGCGAGCAGTCGTGGTTGTGTGTCGGGGATCGTGGTTGGTTGATGGGGGGGTTATTGGGTGAGGTGTCAGACTCCCCCCTCTTTGGCGGGAAGAGGCTAGGAGGGGCTCGCGCTACACCATCTCCACCGGCGCTCGGAGAAGGGTGCACAGGTGTCGTGATCACACAGACATTCCTAAAGCCCTCCATGAATTTCACCCCTACCACTCAAGTGAGCGGAGGTAACATCATTCATTTGGGACATACCGAAGTAAAGTGTATAGTTTTGACCCAGGTTAAGCCTTGGGGTCTCACACCCAAAACCTAGATACTGCGAAATTCTACTTGAATGTTGTGGTCTCATTCTAGATCCATTCTGATTAAGTGCTAATCAGTTGCTTGGCCAAGGCCATGGAAACCCATGTGTCTCTAGACACCTGGTGTCCCATATTCCGAACAAATACATTGTAAAAGGATTCAAAAATCCTGTGTTGGTGCTTTGTCTTGACCCATTTTAGTTGATAAACATCTTGCTTGTTTTTTATCAAAACTATTGTTTGGGAAAACCAAAACTACAACCAAGGCAAGCTACCAACCTCTTTGTCCGGGTCCCCGCTTCGTGTCGTCGGTGGTCATGGTGAGGAGCGTCTCCCTTTCTATTCTTACGGGGGGGGCTGAGGAGTCGTACTCATGTTGGCCGTGTTCACTGGGTTGCACAGAGACAAAAATAAAGAAACAGCATGATTTTAGACGACATATTTGCCGCCCCCTTTTTTCCAAAAATGCTTTATAGAACAAGTGTCTCTTTTTGATTGTTGCCTTTTAAGTTTGAGGGAATAATTGGTTTGTATCGAAGAAATTTTGTGTAACTCGAACCCAACAGATGGATGAAAAATATTTGATTACCTGGAACAGAGTAAACTCCTCGTTCTAGATTTTCGCGGTTTTGCATTACAGCTTAAAATGGTAATTTTGATCTCTTGCGATGAGGTAGGCGCATTGCTTGCATATATAGTTGGGTTAGGAACCGAGACTTTGCCCATTTAAAAGCCCAAGAGCTCACACAACAAAAATGCAAGGGGTAATGGGGTGTTTTCAAATGGGTCCTTCGCAAAAGATAGATCTTCACTATGTTTTTTTTGTGAAAAATAAAAACCTTTTTTTTGGTAACTGGAATGACACAAGTGTAGCTTTTCACCCAAGTAGTATGTGTAATAGGACACAGAGTAAAGATCGCTAGTGCGATCGCGTGTGTCGCGCATGCGTAGCATAGGCCAGATCAGAATAAAGTAGGCATATCAGAAAGCATAAATTGGGTATGTATTTTACAGTCAAAATGTTTGTACAGATTGACGGGATGATATGAAGTTTTGGTTATTGTTCTTGAGTGCTTCGCAGACGTTAGGACCAAGGGCAAGACCATTACAATCCCGTCAATCGAAAAAGAGGCCTTGCTTATGCTATCCCAATGATCGAAGAGGTATTTTGTTGCTGTGCGATGAGGGTCAGTAACAACGAGTGGGCAGAGAAGAGCAGCGTGCTGAACGCTGCCATCAACGAGTGGGAGGACAGCAGCGTCGTGAACGCTACCAAGGAGATGTTCGGAAATCACAGCAGCGTCGTGACCGCTGCCACAGGACGCGCTTGGGGATCAGCAGCGTCGTGGACGCTGCCGGAACCAGGGTTTGGCTGAACAGCGTGGGTGATCATGGCAGCGTGGTTACGCAGCCAAAAGAGCTTTGGTCACCGTCGTCAACAGTGGGGCATCTGACAGCCCCTTGCCTTCGCAGCAGTATGGAGCACGTTGTGAGCAGCGCGTTGGGTTATCAAGGCAGCGTGGTGGATGCTGCGAACAACCACGCTGGAGCATCACAGCAGCGTGCTGGACGCTGCCGAGCACAGCGAGGATGGACAACGCAACGTGGTGTACGCTGATTGCCCTCAATGCAGCGTGGTGAACGCTACGAACAATGCGTGAGTCGTCAACGCAGCGTAGTGGACGCTGCATCAAACGCGTTGGCCGAGCAGCAGCGTGGTGGACGCTGCGAAGACCGCGTTGGGATATCGATGCAGCGTTGTGGACGCTGCTTGCAAACGCGCTGGCTAAGCGCAGCAGCGTAGTGGACGCTGCCCACACTTTGTGAAGCAGCAAAGACTTGAGCGGGCGCAGAGAGTTTTGAAGGAGTGGCGCCCAGGCGTTGCAAGCGCCGCCCTGAGGAGTAGGTAATTTTCAGCGTTGGACGCTTTTAGCTTTTGCTTCGTGTCGTATTGTCTTTTTCGTCGCCTGCTTCGTTCGCTTACGCGTTCGTTGTTAAGGCTTTATTCTTTGGTTTTGCCTTTGAGTGTGTGTGTGTGTGTGTGTGTGTGCAGGTGCAGCAGCGCAGCACCAGCCAACGCAGCGAGACGCGACACGAAGGGTGAGCACACGTGGACACGTCCTGTTTACAGGTGTGTTATGTGTTGCATGCCTGCAGTGTTCGCTTCGTTTTGTTTTTTTTTGTCTTGTCTTTTTTCCGTGGTTGTGGCGTTCCTGCTCCTGCTTTTGCAGGTGGAGCAGCCAGGAATCCAGGATGCAAATGAGTGAATGTGAAAATTGAGTATGTGCTGCGTGCTCAGTTTGTGTGTTTTTGAGTGTGCAGTGTGTTTGTATGTGTGTATGTATATACAGGTTTGTCTTCTTTTTCCTTCTTTTGTATTTTTTTTCAGCTTTTCTCATTTTGGTGTTTTTTCTGTTTTTTGGGGCATCTTTGAGTTGTTTGTCGGGTTGCGGTTGCGTCCCTTCGCCCTTGGCGAACACGCACGACCTAGTTTGGGTGCTTCTGCTTCCTCTTTGTTTCTTTCATTTTCTGTTTGTGTTGTTGGTGGTCGCTACTTCTACTTTTTCTCTTTTTAGCCGGTGAGTGGCAGTTTGTTGTTTGGTTGGTCCTGTGCTTAGCCAGCACTCGTTTGGGTAGGACAGTAACCCCCACTGTAGGCATAGCGAATCCCGCTCGAGGCGCCTTATAAGTCTCGTAGGCCTTTGGGCGCCTTCTTAAGCCCTTCATTTTTCCTGACAGTCCTGGCCTTGGGTTGGTAAGGCAGAACACCCCACCCTGAGTTGAAGGGCGATTCTTTTTCTGGGGGTGGCACCTACTTGGGTCGGGCGGGTGATTCGCCACGGCCTCTGTTTGCCTGCGGGGGCGTAGGTGGACAGGAGTGTTACCGCTGCCTCGGGCAGCTTGACAGTTTTTATTTTTTTGTGTAGGCTCTCTGAATATTTTTTCCACATGACCCGTGATTGGAGTGTATGTCTTTTAATTTCTCTTGTTCAGTTTTTGTGTGTTGCCCAGTCTTTTTACTTTCAGTCTTTTTAATTTCAGTCTTTCATTTCTGTCCTTGTCCAGGTAAATTTTATCATGTGTGTTTTCAGTGTTTTCATTTTGTTTCGAGTTCGAGGGTGCATTTTTGCGTGCGCAATGTGTGTGAATGCGTTTGCGTAGGTTTGTTTAGTCCAGCTTGCTCAGTTTTTGTTATAGATTGCACAACTACAGTTACGCGTTTGACAACAGAAAATAATGATAAAAAGTTTGCATGCTGCATTTAGGTACATTTTCGTTTGCGTTTTCACACGTCATGTGCATTAGCATAGTTGTCGTTTGCGTGTTGTGTGTATTTTCTAACCTCTGTGTGTGCTCTGCAGGCTGTTCGGGAATCAGAGGTGGGAATCAGGAGTTTCAGTATGGAATTTTCATCAGGTATGACTGACGATCTGACACGTCGTTTTTTTTTATATGACATGTTTGTTTTCTTTCTATTCTTTTGCTTTGCACAGGTGCAAAGAAGTTCAAGACAACGAGCAACACAGAACGCGGGAGCAGAGCACTTCAGGTGTGTTTCTGCTGCTCTGCAGTGTTCGGTCGTTTGTGCGCGAGCGGTTGCTTTGCATGGCTTTTCTGCGCTTTCGGTCTTTTCGTTTTTTTTCTTCTCTCCCTATTTCTTTGCCTTGCTTGCTCTGCAGACAACAGCGCCAATGAAGACAGAAAACAAGTGAAGACAGAACTCAGAAGTCAGGTTAATCAGGTTAATGGGTTTTTGTACTTTACTTCAGGTTTGAAAATCTTCTGAGAGGTTTTAAGAAGAGAAAAAATTTTTATGTGGTGCTGTTACTGTCTGCAGGGTTGCAGGTGCAGGGATACAAATTTTTATTTGTAAAATATTCTAACCTTTTCAGGCAGGCAGAAAATTGTTACAGATTTTTTGACAGCCCCCCCCCCCCCCGCCTCCTCTGCACAAGGTCTAGTGCAGTGCGATGCCTGCTTAGCCATTGCTGCAGGCAGTTAGCTGTTTGTAGGCAGGTTAGTATTGTAGGGTTGCTGTGTAACTTAGGCCACCCACATTTCTACCCCCACACCCACTCTAACCAGCATGTAGGGCTGCAGTGCACTCTTGCACTGCAGCACACCACAGTAAATTTTTTTTAGGGTGTGTGTTTGACAGTTTTTTTTGTTTGACACCCTGCTCTGGGCTGTCTACAGCAGCTCAGCCCCCCCCCCCCCCCACATCAGTGTAAAGATCTGAGTGTCTATTTTCCTTAGTCAGCCATTTGCTGAGGTAAACTCCAGCAAATAGCTTGGGAAGGGAGTGTAATAGGACACAGAGTAAAGATCGCTAGCGCGATCGCGTGTGTCGCGCATGCGTAGCATAGGCCAGATCAAAATAAAGTAGGCATATCAGAAAGCATAAATTAGGTATGTATTTTACACTCAAAATGTTTGTACAGATTGACGGGATGATATTAAGTTTGGTTATTGTTCTTGAGTGCATCGCAGACGTTAGAAACAAGGGCAAGACCATTACATATGTCTATTGCTGAAAACCTTCGTGCTAAAAACCCTCTAAACATCGTAAGACGTTGGTCTTATGATGCTAAGAGCAAGTGAGTTGCAGTTTCAGAAGTTTCAGAAGAATTGCAGTTTTGCTTTCGTGTGGTCTTGCATGTAAAGCATTGCTGAGCTGAGGTGGACATGGGCTATCCACTGCCAAATCCCCGGCACGTAGAGAGAGCCCCTGTGCTCGCGACCTGATCGCTCCAGCGCCCAGCACCACGACATGGCAGGTGGCCTACGGGGAATTGGCAAAAGATCTTCAGACCAGTGCTGAGCCGCGGCAGCGAGGCTGCCCCCCCATTCCAGTCCATTCATGCTGGGGAGACCCCACCATGCCTCCGCACCACGTCAGGGTGCCCGGCCCCAGGGGTTGGAGGGGTTGGAGTGGAGGGGGCGGTTCAGAGTCAGGGGTTTGTTGGTTTTTCGATTATTTCTTTGTCCCAAACGGCTTCCCCTTGCTGCTGTGTACATCATTCTCTCGGGTCTCAGCCCTTTGTTGCCCGAAGTATGTCCAGTACCGAGTCAGGTGCAGAGGAGACCATTGGGCAGCGGAGACACGCCCCGACTGTTGTGGAGGTGACCCCCTCCAACTGCAGCGCCCCTAGTCAAGCTTTCGGTGACAGACCTTCACCAACTTCCTCAAGCAGAACGTTGGGCCACCGCATTCGCAGCTATCGGTCTTCCAGTGTGGCCTCTTCGAACGTTTTCGTCCATGAGGAACAGTCGCTGTTCAGGGGCATACCATTGTTTGTGGCTCTGGCCATCTTCCCTGGAGTGCTTGTTGGCCTTGTTGGATTCCTGTCATGGGGTGTTCCCTTCATGCGCTTGAGGGGTACTATCGACCCAATAGCTCTATCTGTGCGGCAGCAGGTCTCTTGGCCTATTCCTAGGCCCCTTACCCCAGCTCCCACCCTCCCTCCCTCGAACAACAAAGACAAGTGCTGGCCAGAAATGTGTGTGTGTGTGTGTGTGTGTGCTGTTGCTGTTCCTGTTGCTGCTGCTGGTGTTCTCAATTTCATTGTTTTGGTCATTGTTTTTGTTGTTTTTGTTGTTTTTGTTGTTAAATTGATGGTGGGCCTGGTAGTGATGGTGGTTGTGGTTGTGGTTGTGGTTGTGGTGATTGCGGCGGTTGTTGTTGTTGTTGTTGTTGTTGTTGTTTTTGGTGTTGTTGTTGTTGTTGTTGTTGTTGTTGTTATTGTTGTTGTTGTTGTTGTTGTTGTTGTTGTTGTTGTTGTTGTTTTTGTTGTTGTTGTTGTTGCTGTTGTTGTTGTTGTTGTTGTTGCTGTTGTTGTTGTTGTTGTTGTTGTTGTTGTTGTTGTTGTTGTTTGTTGTCCGACGAGGCAGAATACACCCAGCCAACACTTTGTTGCTCTGTTCGCCCACTCCACTCTACCCGTGCATGTATGCGCACACAGTGCAGTTATGAAGGTTCAGAATTTGAGGCCATTGGGTTGCACCTAGTTCTCTGCACTGAACTATGCATGGCTCAACCATGTGAAAGGGCCTCATCAATGATACAGTATGTTGTGTGTCAATCACTGTGGCAGCAATGCAAGTATCTTATATGGTGCAACCGCAAGTAAGTGAGTGAGTTGTTGTTGACACTGTTGCATTGCCAGCATAAATGAAAGAGGTACTTGCCAGGCTCAGGCATTTGCTGAAGGTGGCGTCAACCCCATGGCGGGGGGCGGGGGGGGGGGGGGGTCAGCTATGGTGGGTGGGCCATCGGGGGGTTTATGTGGATTTGGGGAATAATGCCTACCCCCTCGACGAGGGGTAGGCTGTTAGGGTTGGCTGGTTGGTTGGTGGGGGGTTTCTACCCCTTTGTTGGGGGTACTGTACCAATCCTAATCGCATAATTGTCCGAAAAGTTGTATGGAACGAGTTTTGCCACCACAGTAATGCCACCACATCATTGCACCATGTTGTTGCCAATCTCGCTTGACCCGTCAAAGCGCCATCAATATCGCATTGGAATGGCCAGATGGAAATATGATGTTGTTCTGGGGTCCACTGTTGGGCAAAAGCATTGCCACTCCATGTACCACCAGTTTGCCTACTTGCGTTCTTGCCATGTTTTTTGAAACTCTTATTGCACGGAAGAGGCTTCATTGAGGTGCTAGCGTGCCTCTTTGGCAAGGTAGCCGCGATATCTTGGGGTCTACATGCCCTTTAACGTAAGTACCATCTAACCCCGGAAACAACAGCCATTTTTCCGGCGGTTTTCTTGGGCTGCACTTTGCGCATGCGTAGCGCCGTAAACGTGGGGTGCACAAGTGCGAAAAGCGCTGTAAACACCACGGCGATTTCCATTTGGTGTAGGGATTGCCAAAGGGGGAATGGCAGGTGGTTTGGCACACTTCTACCGTAAGCGGTTATGGCACCACTGCCTTAAAAACTTACGGTGTTGGCGCCGTAAAACGGCTGGGGTATTGGAGGGGAAGCAGTCAGGTAGCAGGGAGATTCGAACCCCCCCCCCCAGGAATAGAAACTACACTCCTTGGATCCCTGTCTAACGGAGAAGGGCAGAGATGGACAAATTGGGAGGAACTTGCATAGTCCACTTGTTGCATCATGCTGCTATGGGGGTGAACTCAAAAGTTTTCCACACAAGCCCAGCGGGACCCACAAGTGAACATCCCCAATGGGCAGGGGGGGGGGTATTCTGTAGTGGGTACACATTTACGGCGCTAGCGTCGTAAAATGAAAGGGGCTAAATTCCAACGAGTATCGTGACAATGGGGATTTTGTGGCGGTCCCCTTCACCAGCACCCGCCAGAAAATGTTCTTGTGCATCTAAACATAGTGACAAATGTTCAAACTGCAAACTGTACAAACTGCCATATGCAAGGGTCATGAAAATATAGGGCTGATCTCAAAAGGTTTCCACACCAGCCTCCCTAGCTACCCTTTTCTAGCAGTCCCTCGAAAAGCACGCAACCCACCCTCCCCACAAGAGTCACATGTACGAAATCAAGAGGCCCCTGTCAGACATAACACAGGCCACAAAACTCATGTTCAACAACTCATGACACATTACATCACAAACCCCACAAGACAACCCCCGATTACAATCCAGAACACACCCACACATATTCAACCCATGCACAGACCCACACACAGTACGTAAATTGCTTCACATGCCATGCACAACTCACAACACAAAGAAGGGCCTGGAGTGTGCGGCCCTGCGCCGCAACAATCTGTTGCCCGGGCCAAGCATCACCTACTACAACCTCAATGCAGGAGGTCTGACTCCGTGGGAGGGTTAGAAGAGGAACGGGGGAAGCATTCCGCTGGGGGGTGCGCAACCCACACCCTCCGCGCTGCAAATTCCTACAATTACTTCGGGTAAGGGCACCGAGCTGGTAACCAGCAAGGTTTCACAACCCCCTATGAAAAATAGCCACCACAGGGCCGAGTTCTCAGAGCTCGCGCCATTTTGCTGCTGCTGCGTGCCACTGCTGCTTGCATCGGTCCTGCAAGTGGAGATGCTGGGTTCAAAAACACTGGCGGACTGGCCAGAAAAATGGCTCTTTCGGATTGTTTTGGGTATGGAAGAGGTGTGCGCTGGATGCCATATACATTCCACTCCGCTCTACTTTAACCATGAACAACTTTTCCTCGCGCATTTGGCATCACCTACTGTTGTTCTGACACGGGGTTGTCCCTGCAATGTGGGGGGGGGGGGGTAAACCACTTACGTAGCACCTGCACCTGTCACACACACACACACCTCTGCCACTCAAGAATTGTGTGTGTTGCACATGCTCGGGGAGGGTCGGTGATTTCGGAACATTGTCCACCGCGCATTGCGAACACAGCACACACACAGCACTGCTGGTTGAGGATGGGTGTTGTGCACCGAAGGTGGTCCAAAACATGCTCCAAATTGGGTAAGGCACTAGTTTTGCTATTCTGAGGCACCCGGTTTGCAAAAAAACTTGATTTCCGCTCATTTTTGGACCATTCCCCGTTCCAAACCGGGCGTTTTTCAAGGCATTTTGGGGACTAAACGGGGGCCATTTGGCCTTAAAAACACTGCTTGCCCACAATGCATTGTGATTTAGCCTTAGGCTTAGGGCTGGGGTCACCAGGGTGGTGTAACCAGCAAGGTTTTGCAGCCCCTTGTTGCATCCAGCGCGGAAAAGGGGGTTCTGGCAAGCGGCATCAAGCAGGAAGCAGCAAGCAGCAAGCAGCAAGTGGCAAGCAAGCAAGCCCAAGATGGGAGAGAAATGCACTCGCCGGTGCTCCCTCAAATACCACCCGAATTTTGGTAGATCGCTTGACTGAATTAACTTGAAGCAAGCAAGGCTAAAGTGTCACTTTTGGACACATTGTGACCCAGTTGTGATATTCTGTGTCCCAAAGATCCCTACTCTCAAAATCGCAAAATCCACCACTCTGGACCAAGAAAAGTGCGTTGAAAGATGTATGTGATGTGCAAGTGGCCACCAACCTTCGAAGAAAACTGGTTTCTTTTTTGGACTGTTTCTAGTGTGGGAAAGGTTGACCCCTGAGTAAACCCCCCCCCCCCCACACACACACAGAACCCTACCTATAACATGCCACCACCAGTTGACGTTGAAGGGTGCACATGGTGGGCGAAGTGGGTTAGACAAGCCCAAAAGGGGCCACAAACACCAGTATTGCTTTTCTGAGGGATGCACCTTTTTTTTGGCGATTGGACGAGCCCTCTTCAATGCATTTTGGGAGGGTAGAAGGACACCACTGAGCCAACCACAGCTGTTCATGGCCTCAAACTACCCATTCTTCATTATAAGTGGTCCCAAACCAGTGGACAAAATTATTTTCTCATTTTCCACCCCCGAATGACCCCTGTAATCCGACCTTAGCGAGTGCAGAATGAGGGGAGGGAGTGCAGAATGAGGGGAGGGAGGGGCCTGCAGGGGCAGAGAGCGTGGGTTCCGACGAAGCTACGGGCCCTTACCTCTATGAAGTCAGACAGGTACGCCGGGGGGCAGTCGTATGTTCAACTGGTGCCTGCCAAACACGGGGAGAGGGTGCCATGAAGGCAATGATGTGCATGCGACACGCACTTGTGACTCGAGGATACCCGCCGACTTTCTTGCAGCACACATGGGCGTGCGCTGCCTTCCTCGAAAGCCGGCGGACCAACACGCAGCCCACAAACACACACATACACGGGGGCAAGGGGGGGGGGGGGGGCAAGTCAATTTGGTGGTGGGAAAGTTGGCGGAAGCAAGGAACAAGGTATGAGACATGGAGCATGCAAAGCACAGGGGGATAGGAGGACAAAGCAGATTTGGCGTGGGAAATTTGGCGGCCAAATTGAAACGCCAGAGTTCCCCGACCAAATTTACGCCCCACCAACCCCCCCCCGGCCCCTGTATTCATCAGAAACCCGCACCCTCGGAGATGTGAGACGCACAGTGATTTGCATCAGCAGCGGGTGTGAAGGCGGAATGGGCCCATGGCCAAACATGTGCTTTTAGTGCGGGCCCAGCAGTCGACTGACTTCGTGGCGGAGCGTGCGGTTGCCTTCCAGAACAGTACAGTTCTGATGGAACTTCCTGAGACAATGAACGGGGACACGGCGCATGTGGGGTCGGCCACAGCCGCGCGGTGATGCACTTGCAGGGAAGGGCTGCAGGGGCTACCGGAAGGCTGTGCACTCCCCCACAGCTCAGCTGCCACAGCGGTCGCAACCCGTAGCCCTCAAACCGCATGCCTTCACCATAGCTCTGCTTCTGTGAACAGCCACCACACACAGGGGCCTCAATATGGTCAGGTTGCAGTGTCCGCATTAGGCTCTGCCCCGCGACTGTCATCGCCTTCTGTCCATCTTGCCATCTCGTGGTGCGTCCGTTGAGTGTCCGGCGAACTGGTGTTCATCCCTCGACCCTACCTCCGCTGGCCACGTTAGCCATCCGGGCTCTACTGGGTTAGGCGTACATGCTGGTCAGGGGTCACGCCTCCCCGTGCTGCTAATGTAGCTGGCCCCAGCTGGCCACACACAAGGGGGGGGGGGATTTCGTGCCACGTCAAATTCGCGGTGGTGGTGAATTTGGCTGCAGGAAAATTTTTCGGAAGCCCCTGGATTTTGTGCAGCAAAATTTCACAGACACTCCCAGAAATGTTGTGGTGTGTAGGGCTTTGCAGGCTCAGTGGAGCTTAGCCACAGGGGCCCATTTCACGGAAGCCCCTGGAATTGGTGTGGGAAATCTTGCGGCCCATTTGAAACGCGAAATTTCCCACACGAAGTTGATTGCCCCCGAAATCCCCCCCTCCGCACCACAGGGGGAGGGTGAACAATGGTCTGGGGGGTCGTTCGAGCTCTCTGAAGGAGGGGGTTTGGATTTGGGCCATGCCTTGCAGGTCAGGGCTTTGCTGTGCACGAGGCGTTGCCTGGCGTCTGGAGGAGAGGGGGGGCATACGGACTCGAGAAAGGACAAAGACGAGTTCTGGATCAGCAGATGTGGAGGGATGTGGGTTGGTGGGGACCGGGGTCAGTCGGGTGCCACCGCGCGCCTCGCGCACCCCTGTGCCTCTCATGAGCGCAATTCCCTCCGATCCCTTGCACCCCAGCACTGCCAACCAGCCCCCCGCCCCCCGGGAAGGTTTGTGAAAGGAGGCGCGCGCAGAAGTGTGGCATTGCTGCATGGAGTCCCTCCGAGCCCTCCACTGCTGGTTCTCGAGGATGCCGCATGCGACATGCTGTCGGTATCCGCAGGTCGCATGCGCAGCTGCCAGCCACGCAAATGATCGTGCGCAGGGCAGAGAAGGGGTGCACAACGGACAGAAAACAGGCCCATACCGTGCAAAAAGGAAGCCCGGGGAGGCCCAAAGCTTGGCGAGGAACTGCGTCGGCACGGCGGTGAAGGTATCTGGGAAGTGCGATGATGTGCGCACTGCCGTGGGGGTGATCCCGTCCATCCCCGGGGTCTCGCCCCAATAGACGTACGTGTGGCACACGCCTTGGGCGCTCTGGTGCTTTTTGGATATCTTCTGCCCATCGTTGATGTCCGGTACACTGAGGGCCTCGGCCCTGCGGTAAGGCACGGCATTGACGGGGCGCAGAGGCATGGCGTGGCACTGAGGGGCATGGAAGGACCGCAGGGCGAGTGTTGAGGGCATGGCATGGAGGGGTGCTGGGCTTGGCCATGTGCCGCGATGGCAAAGTGCATGCGTGGAGCGCTGGTGCGAGTTGTTGAACATTGAGCATTTCTTGGACTACTCAACAACCCACAGAAACCATGGGCGGGCGGGTTTTCAATTGAGAGGGGGGGGGGTCGATACAACCCTCTGGCTAGACCCCCCCCCCATAAGGGCTCAATTGACGGCCCCCCCAAAATCCTACAGAGACTGACCCCGGGCCCCGGAGGTGACCCGGACCTGAAATTCGGCAAATAAAAAAATGAAAATGGGATTTTTCGAATCACTGCGTCGAGTGAGTTCAGCAAAGTCATCATTTGGTGAAAAAGTGAAGAACATTTGACCATTTCCAAAGCTAAAAAAGATTTTCGGCGCCTTCGGCACCAGAGTTCATAAATAACCGATTAATGGTCCTGTCAATTGAGCCCTTTTCCCCAACCCCACTCCACCCCAGTTTTGGGGGGCTCTATCGAACCCCCCTCCCCCCCCGAAGTTGAAAACTTCCCCATCTACCACCTGCACCAGCCCTCAAAGAATCTCTTGATACCGACAAACCTCAGTGATTAAAAACTGTCTATCCACAATCTGTTCCCGAACCTTCCAAAACGCTCATTGATCCTCAACACACCCAACATGTCCTTCAACAGTTCTCACCCATCCCAGCCACGCTTGACATACCGCGACAACCGTCATGCACGATCGCCACCGCCCCCCATTCACTGCAACCCCAAACATCCCCCAACCCCCTCAAAGGACTCAGTAGTTTGCTCATCCTTCAGACAACAAATGCACGATCGATGAACCGGATGCATTGAAATCCTGAAGAGTGAACTGGGTCTGGATTGCCCTTTTCTTGGTCAGAAGCAGCCCTCTTTGTGGAAATTGCGTGGAATCAATCGGGAGGGCGGCAAGGCAAATCCAGTCCGAGGAGGGGACGCCCGCCACTCCCTGGGTACCCCCCGTAGGTGAAGGTGCTTGCTGAGCAGGGCAGAGCAGGTATCGACCAAGTGCAAGGGGCGGGGGCGAAGAGAGAGACCCCCCCTCGCCACTCACTCATGCTCTCACAGGAGCGCGCACAACGGGGGCAATGGTGCCCCTTCAAGGGGGGGCGAAGTTTGTGAGCCCAACTGACCCGATGACCCTTGCCGTTGATGTCATTCGCCTCAATCCTCATCACCATCACAACTCTTCATGCGGACAGTGTGGACAGGCAGGAAGACTGACAAAAGGTGTGACATGGGATTGAATTTGGGTGGATTCGGGTTGCTTAAAAATGTGGGGAAAAGTAGGTTCGAAATTCTGGGTCAAGCTGGGGTGTTCCCCACAATTTATTGTACCCAACTGGTGCTAAAATGTTGGTGAAAACAAAAGGGTCTCTATTGGGAGATCATCTGATGCAGCACGCCTGGGCCTTGGGCTGGAGCAGTAGGTCTGTAAGACTTGGGTCACAGCTGAGGCTCTGGGCTGTTCCTCTTCCGGTTTGTTCGAATCGTGGGAAGGCGCGGTGGACGATGATTTGACGACCCAGTGAATGTGATGTCTTGGTCCCCGGTCCTGTCCTTGCTGGGTGACTGGATGTGAGGCGCCTGCTCGGAAACTGTAGGCTAGTGTATGTTTCTGTACAAAGTTGAGGATGGGATGTACGTCCGTTGTTGCCATGAAACTGTATGCCGGAGCCCGTCACTAAATTACAGGCTGGGTGCCTGCTAGGGTTTTCGAGGAAACGGTAAGCTGGATTCCTCTCCGTGGTGGGGAGCACTGATCAGAGTTGTGGAGCGTTGACAGGCATGCTGTGTTGTAAAGGTCGATGACAGCTCCATATAATCCGCTATTTTATGTGGAGTCCATTTTTGGGCTGATGATGATGAGGCTGCTGCTTGGCAGCGAAATGCATACCCATTAATGTTGGAGACGCTCGGAGTTCATTACGACCAGTGGACCACAGGCTGAGGCTTCCTGCTTTGCTGTCCCGTGCTGAGGGCATAGAAGCACAACTTGGTTCTCAATTTGACGCATTTTCATTTCAGTACGGGTGTGCCAGGCATGAACAGAAAGGAAGTGAACATGCCTGTCCAGGTCATTCAGGAAGCCTAACACGCCACTGAGGTGTGCGAACTCGTCCTCACAGCAGCGGCGATTGAACGCGGCGATGGGGAAGCGGTACCCCTTGCGGGCGACCATGATCTTCTCGGCATGGCGACGTGACAGGGTCAGCCACTGGTGGTGCTTGATGGCCGTCCATCTCCCAGTTCTGTGTTTGGAAAAGGGTCTCCGGGTCTCTCTCTCGGGTTACCCCTCAATCCCCACCCCTTTACCCCCTGCCATGCGTCATTCCATCTGGTGAAAGTGGATGGTTGGGATGATTGCCAGAGGCCACAATGGGGTAAACGGAGGCGGGGGGGGGGGGGCATGGCTTCAACCGATGTCCCTGCCTTGCAACAATCCTGCACCCACTGCCTTCCTTTCTCCTCCCTCCCTCATTCCCCCCTTGCATGTGGGGGCCGTTATGTCATCACGCTACCCTGACTGTGGCTCTGGCTATGGCAATGGTTCCGAATTTGTCTATCATATGTGTGGCTATGGCGGTTGAACCTGGCCCATTGATCGGATGGAGTGATGCAGAAATAGCTGCTCTCGGTGGCCATCAATGAACCATAGACCTTGTCAAAGCGCTTGACGGGGATGGTGCTGGCTGACACGAACACAAACTTGTAATTGTTCACGTCGGTCAATGCAGCGTTCAACAGGGCATTCATGCCTCCCACCAATTCACCCCACTTTGTTGGCGCACTCTGCACAGACGCACACATATAAAGATAACAGAAGGACGTGGAATAGTCACCACAGACTTCCCGGGTTCTCAGTTGTTCAAGTCAAACGTGGAATGCGCATTGGAAATCACAAAAAGAGGCCGACGCAGGTGGAGGACGTGCCCTCGGAATCGGATTTCGGGCCTATGGCCCATTAGCTTAGGGCTGTTTCTGCCGAAAATGCCAAGATTTTTGCATTTTCGACAAGTGCTCGTGCATTGCATTGCACTTGCAGTGGGGGATCGCAGGCCCAAATAAGCTTCATTGAATCACTGAGATTCCAACAAGCTTCAGTGACCAACTTGAGAGTCCAGCGTACAATTGACATGAAAGAGCGGCGGCACGATACTTCTGCGGTTGGGACAAACAGCAAATGCCACTGATCTGCTGCCCAGTGTCAAGTTTGGACAATTTCGCCCACAGCAACCCTCAAAGCGGGGTTCCTCAGCACGGTATGCACCATGCAGCCGCTCACTCCTTCATGCACAGGCACTGGAAGGGCATCTCCTGGGGCCTCAGGCCAAAATATCCAAAGCCCAAACTGCACTCTCTATGGAAGCTTCAGAACGTGAATTGACCATTTGTGCATCGACCATGCGTTGTTGACATGTGGAACAGCCACATCTATTGTCCGCATCGCATTCGAATACAATGTCTTGAGATTTGTGGGGGCTCTTGACTCAATGGGCTACTTACTGTCGAATATGTTGAAGGTCTATCAAGGACCCACTGCCAGAAATTTTGGCAAAATGTGTCAAGAACAAGCAGCAGTAGGACTCTGTGTAGCACCCTTTCTGTGGAATCATTGCACAATGCTCACTGCTGCATGCATTGTCTTAAGGTTCAGGGACTGGGAAGGAAATGCTGCACTGACAATGATCAAGGAACAATGATCAGGGTCCCAAAGCCTGGCAAGACACGCCATCTTGTAAGAGCTACACCTCCCCCCCTTGAGTGTAGCAAGATTCTATTCACCTATGCAAACACACCATTTGGGTGGGGAAAAGGGGGGGCTCTTTGAAGACTATGATGCTGTCATTTTCCGGCAGAAACGGTCCCTCTCCCTGGCTCCATGGACCCGTAAACCCATTCCACCTGTCTCCAGCGACTCCAACGGTCCCCATCCTTCCAGTTGCAAGGGTTGTCAAGGCTTGTTGATTGGTTATTGATGGCTGTCGAAGGTTGTTCCAGCGCCCTGTAGGGTTGTGTTGAGGGGTCTTCAGGGCTGATGATGGTTGTTGCAGCATCTTGAGATTCATGGAGAGAAGGAGTCTGTCTTTCTGAAAAAAAATACCCCTTGGAGGGAGTTTGGCATTCCAAGATGCAACAGCCCCCGCCCCCCCTCTGACAGCCACGTTCCCTCCCCACTCTGAGCCCTAATTCAACAGGATAATGCAGCTACAGAGGGGATGTTTGCCCGGCGCACGCCCAGCGCACGCCCAGCGCACCCCTTATCCAGATCAATGTTGGGGCCAGCTATCCCAATGCTTTACCTCCGTCCTACCGAGCTTGGGGTGCCTTTTTCACAATTGCACAAGCACAGGCCATTCATGTATGATTGGAAGAAGTGGCGGTAAGGGAGTGTAATGACAACATTAACCTCTCTTGGAATGCTCTCTTGGTCAATAAAAGAAGTGCCCAAATCCCATTGTGCTGGGCTAGGTCAGAAAATCCGACACAGACACATGCCCCCAAACAGTTGGAGGTGGGACAGTGACCGTTGAAACTTTGGCCGGCGCACACTCGGCGCGCTAACATTCCCTCACAATGTCTCTCCGCTTTGGGGACCCGATGCAGTCGGGTTGACATGGCCATTTGTCATTCCCCATGTCATTTCCCTGCTTTGGGGACCTTGCAGTTCCCCAACACAGTGGGGACAAACCACTTAGGGCATGCTACGTCTCCATGTAGCACACACGTTGCAATTCCTGAGAAGTGCCACTCCAGGAATTCATTCGTCACCGGGAACAAAGCATTGGTGGGCGCTGTTTTGGAGTACTGACATCAATCAGCGACTGGAATTGCTTTACTGTCAATGAACAGAATGCCAACTGCTCAGCCCCCGGCCACAAGGCTAACATGGAAACCACGCAGGGGTGAGGCATATTTGCTGGCTCCTGTCTACTTACTACAGGGCCATTCCATTGCAGTCCCCTTCAATGACATTGGAACCAGTTACAATGTCTGACAAAGAATGAAAACTGCAACAGATCAGGGACAACAACCCAAGCACCTGCTCTGATTCAACGTACAGCCACTGGCGACCTCTCAATAGAGGACCCTTGCATCCAAAGGGCTTCAACCCATCCGGAGCACGTTTGCCCGGAGTCCGTTGTGGAAAAGTACAAATTGATCCGGCTCACACCACACAAACCTCCAGGTACATGGTTGCCAAGTACTTCCATTTCCCCAACAAGTGCCGGCAAACGATGATCACTCTTCTTGGGTAAGTCTGTGACGCGCTGATTTGGGCAGAGTTGCGGAGGTGGGGCGCGGGGGGGGGGGGGGGGGCGGGGCTGAGGCTCATGATCCAATAGATATGGCCCGTGCAAAGAGAAGAGGCGGATCTGCACATGCGCGATTGCTCACACCTCTTCTGGCGGTAAGACCTTTGTGCGGAAAAAGGGCTCGAGCTGTGGTCGCTTTGCTAGACTGCAATGGACGTAAACGGAAAACGCGTCCGAAGTTGCGTCTTTGAAGAAGTCTTCCCATATTTTTTCATGCAAGATGGCGTCTTCAATGAGGAAGAGGAAAGCCAACTTACGACGAGGCACTGAGGTTGAAGCTGAAGCCCTCGAAGGAGCCAAACCATCGGCAACGTTGTTTTTCTGCGGGTACCGCAACGAATGTGGAACAGTCGTACAAGAGCAAGGAGGGGCAAAGGACAGGAAGCCTGCTATAGAGATAGGCAATGGGTTTGAAGCCGCTATCCTCCCTATCCGTTTCTACTCCTGGATTTGACATACGAAATCAAAACCTTGCTGGCTCTGGTACGCCTAGACAACAACAGAGTTGAACAATCAACAGTTGAACACAAACCACCGCCAATGGACCATCGTGAAGACACCAACCGCCATGAGTGGAACGTGATCCCACCAACCAAAAACCAGAGGCTGCCGTGGGTGTCAAAGAGAAACATTCCACTCCTGCAGGACAGCCTTGGATGGGACCTTCAAAGAGGAATGATGGCACTGGGCTTCAACAAAACGCCACCCAAGTGAGCACTCTACTACTGTCAAGGGATTTTGCGTTGCAGAAGAGAAAAGGGCGAGCAACAGGTTGCGCACTACGAGGAGCTGCCCTCAATGGTTCTATTATGCATCACCCCACCTACACAACCTTGGGGGGGTCGGGCGGGGGGCTAATTAAAATGAGCTGAGCGAAAACGTGGGGGCCATGATGTCAGTTTTGAAAGCTCTCTGCTTCATGGTCATGGAACCTTCTCTACTTCAAAGGTTGGCGGTTGGTGGTTGGTGGTTGGTGGTTGGCGATTGGTGGTTTGTGGGTTGGTGGTTGGCGGGGGGCCGACTTCCCAGCCTCGCCCTGGTGCCTGTGTTTCCGCTACCGGGGGTTCTGTCACCGGTGCCTCAGTGCAGCTCCCCGGTAGCTGCGGCTACGGCGGCCGTACGCCCTCGCCCCCCTGATCGCTGCCGTCTCCGAGCGCGGTGGTTGGCGGTTGGTGGCATTTGGCAGTGGTTGATGGTTGGCGGTTGGTGGTGGTTGGTGGCGGTTGGCGGTTGGCGGTTGGTGGTCCCTGGGGGCTGTCCTTAAGGGCTGTCCATAACAAAACCTGGCTCCTTCAGGACAGCCCTGTTTTCCGCCCAGTCTGGCGTCAACAAAACCCGTCCAACTCCAAGATGGGACTGTTTTGCAAAACCCTCGGGGCGTTGTCTACCGGCTTACGGAAGCAGACTACAGAAACCTCTTGCGCGGGGGTCCAGAGGGGACTTGCATCACAGATAGTGCGGCAGACAGGTGCTTTGGGGGGGGCGGGGGGGTGTGGCTGCACCTTGCATGCGCCATGTGCACTGCGCAGGAGGAAAGCCACCAGCCATTTCTGGCCGTGGGCAAATGAGTCCAGATTTGCCATTTTTTTTGACCTCCACTTTTTCCCGAATTTGGATGTTTGTGTTCAATTCCAGAGCAAATTTCTAGTGTCTGCTGTTGTCTGGGATCAAAGGCACACGCCACGCCACTTGGCCCAAGAGCGACACCCCGTGAGCAAAGCTACCTGGGCTGGCACGGGCTCCGTTGATATTGTTTTCACTATGGCAGTGATGTCACCAGAGTCAACGGCCGTCGTCGCCATTGCCCAACCTGACATTCCTGGACGTGCCATGCGCTTTGGATTGATGTGATGGATGTAGACGTTCACGAACAAGAGGACGCAGAGAAATACAAGCAGCTGCACCTTTTTCTTCCAAATTCTCACAGCTTGCGTCGTTGGCACAATGCGAGCACTGGACATAGTTGTTCACAACGGAGAAACAACTTTCCTGGTGAGGGGGAACACCAAATTGGGGTGGTCATAGCAGGGTTTACCCTAATGAAAAACAAAAATCCGAATGCCGTCCCAGAACTTTGCTGTCCAAATTAGCACTGCTCCCATTAAGTGGACCCAAAGGCCCGAAAGAAAAACTGCAGTGCAAAGTAGCTGACGTACAAAACTGCCATTTTATCATAGAGTACTCAAAGGTCAACCGTCAACTGGTTGTCAGCTGATCATCACGCGTCAAATTGTCTTGTGAAGAAACCCCAAGTCCATGGACAATGAGTTTGAACAAACGGCCACTACACAACTCGTTAGAGCAAGAGACCATCACCAGCTTTGGTACTCAAACTCTGTATTGGCGGCCGCAATGTTTGAATGCCAAGGCCCTAACATCCCGAAAAGCGGAGTGCGCCCCCTATAGGGCTTGACAAGCATACAATGGCACTGAAAACACTCACACAGAAATGCATTTGTGGCTGCAGAGGGTACAAAACACATGCTATCCTTAGTGCACATACATCGTGTGTATGGTTCATGCGTTATATGCATGCGCCCTGTGGGGAGGTATACCCTCCATAAACTATTTCATGCAGGACGACTTGCATGGTTTTTCAAAACCTCCTATCCTAGTCCGGTGGGAGATTGGCTAGAGCACAATCAGGCTCTAGCTGAGCATGCCAAAACTAACAATGTGCGTGAGCGAAAACTACACGGCAAAAAATGTCTCAGGTGGCGTGCCAGTTTCAAGGTTAGTGACGGTGTATTGGTACACGTTTTGCGATTGCCCGCTTGGCCCCGGAACTATTTGCAGGACCTTTAGGCCACAATTGACGGGAAATGTCCATCAATGGAGCATCCCGTTTGGTACTAAAAAGAAGCACAACATACCAACAAAAGCGGTTCTTGCACCAACCAACCCAGTTGTTTCCAGTCAAAATTGGAACACTTGCTACCATGCCACAGTAACAATGAATGTCCAGATCATTTATGCCCAAGTTGCGCCATAGAGTTGCAAGTCTTCATGCTAATTGCCAACAAGGGAAAGGCTGAAGGCTAGGAGCCCTCTACAGGCCATTAAAATGCCCCAAAAGCCCTCAAGGCTTCATGATACACAAACCCAATGCAATCTAATAATGTAACATATTTCACGTGAAGAAACGAAACAACAAGACAATGGCATGTTGTTATCTCATCTGCACAGTCCATAACAAAGGTTGCAATAACTGTAGACACCCTCTTACAGTGGGTGGGTGGGTGGGACCATTCGCCTATTCGTTGGGTGGGAGGGTGGGACTCCCAAAGCAATACTTAAAAACAGACTGAGAGCAACAACATGAGCATGCCATAAAACTGCTCAAAACCACTGTTTCCCTATGGTAAACGGTAAAACGTGGTGAGTGCCGGGAGCATTATGATGATGAATGTATTGATGCCCACACTTGTGGGGGAAAGATTGTTTATTAGCCGATACATGAGTAATACACATTGATGTTGAATTCAGCTATTTCGATTTATGCGGCGTACTTTGCAGGGAACGTTTGTGGTCCACTCTTGGTCAGCTTGGGGGGCTGTTCTAGGGGAGGGTAAATCCGGGGGTTAAAGTCAGCATAGTTAATACAAAGGTAGCGTGCCGGGTGCTCGCCGGCAAACACCCCTTTTGAGAGTCTTCTATGGGGAAATGTAACACAAAGTACAAAAACGCGGGGTCGCCAGGTTTGGACAAGTGCAAAGGTGTTCTTTTGAGATCTTTGTTGGTGACAATTGTGAAGACGTCTAATTGGTGCCCGTCAACCCATTTGGGGAATACAATAAAAAAAGGTCGGTACAAAGTCTCAAAAAAGCAAATTCCTAAGGCCCCCCTCCAAAATAAGACTGGCGATGTGCAGAACCAAAATCGTCACCTGCCCGTTGCTTGTTCATAGAGCCGATCCTTTGCAGAGCCCATCCTCGCTTTGCACATTTGCCGTCACAAGACTTCCGTGCCTTGGCACTTGCTACGCACAGGGCCCTTGCTGGCACATGGGAGTATTTCAGGGGCGTCAAAAAGTGTGCACACCGGGACTGTGCAGAGAACCTTCCTGCTGAGTCACTGGCTGCTTAGTGTTGTATGGAGGGTTGTTTTTGGTGGGGGACCACTGGGCCTCAAGTCAAGAAGCACGCCCGCGTTCAGAGAAGATAACAAAGGCAGCTAGAGGATTGATGGCGCTGTCACCATTTAGAACACATGGGCCCCTGGCAAGCAGAAAAGGCAAAACTGGGTTGAGCAGGAACCAACTCCACCTGCAGGTTTGCACCAACAGACAACACCTGCCTGTCCTGCTGCAATCCAATGCAACCCCCCGTTTGTTCAAGCTGCATCCAGTCTCCAACTCAACAGAGGCCGTACACACAGCACCTGATGAGGCAACACCGTATTTTACATGCCCCCCCACCCCCTTGTAATCCACCGCCTGATGTCAGGCCGGTCCCCCCCATTGGGGGGCGGGGGACGGCCACCAAGTGACGGTCCCCCCCAACCCGTTCCAGTGTAACCCAAAGTTTCCTTCGGTGCCTAGTGTTTCCTATGCTTTTTTGGCCAAGTGCCCGAAGGGGGGGGGGGGTTGCAAGGGGGGGTGCATGGCTGCAAGACCTGACCTGCGAGGTATGAGGTCCAAATGCATCAATGCGACCTCCAATCGAGGGGGACGAGTCCAATTAAGTCGAACCCCTCACTCCCCCAGCTCCCACGTACTCAGCAGAATGGCATCGACGAAAGGTATGGGGCAGGGTTAGCCCCGCAGCACAGCCAATGAGCGCACCAGCAGGATTGCAGCGCGCGTGTTTTTGTGTCCGTGCGTGCGCGCACGTGCGCACATGCTATGCTGAACAACTTGGCAGCATGTGCTAAAGAAATGCTTCGGTGCGCTGACCGCATTTGGTAGTTTGGTCTGAGACAATGTTCATCAAAACACAAATGCTCATTACGACTTCCCTCTATCCCACCCTGACACCCCCCCCCCCTTTTCTCACCTGTGCCTGCACACGCACGCACACATCGGCCATATCGTGGGGCCCCGCAAGCCGGGATCCTGGCATCACATGTGGCATCACATGTGGCATCACGCATTGGCAACCGAAAAAAAAAACCAAGAGCACAAAACCCGGTTTGAGAGAAGACCCCCGGAGCCGCAGAGCAGCCATCGATGTCTTTCGTTCTGGTCGAAGAGTTGAGACACGATGCAGCCGCGCGCGCGGGCGCGCGCACACATGCAAAGGGTGGGGATCTAATGCGGCCACAGCACTCGTCGATGTATTGGCGACAAAGTAGTTGTGCAACACAGGGGGTGCCAAGTGTGGGCGGGGTCTCCAGCATTGAAGCCGCCAAATGGGCGCTGAGTGGAATGCGTTCGTTCCGGAGCCACATCACCCACGTGGGTCCATGGCGTTCTGTCCTCGTGCCGAACGGGAGCATCCCCCAACCCACAGTCAATGACAAAGATAAATACCCCCCCCCCTTGTCCCAACACGGGCTCAGGTTCTCATTCAGGGGCAAAAGTGCGGAAACATGGGGTCGCCGTGTTTGGACAGGCCCGTGTTACCGCGCGGCACGTACCACGGAACACAAGTTGCAGACATAAGCCTCTTCATGACCACAAAAAGGTGTCCAATAGGCCAGCACACACCCCAGAACAAAAGAGCACATGGGAGTACAGCCACACCAACGCTTTGCCACCCATACAGACCCCTCCTGCAGCCCGCACAACGCTACAGACCACAGTCTCTATTGGATTGGAACCGCAAAAACGATGGTTCCAAAAAAGCCCCAAAAGTGCGGAAACGTGGGGTCGCCGTGTTTGGACAACAAGGCCCCGACCGCCCCCGATTGGGGGGGCGCCAACCCCCTGGCGCCCCCCTCCCCCACAGCCCTGCTCCCCGAGTGATGTGGCAGCCAAGACGCTCTCAGGGCAGGACCCCCCCCACACACACACCCATGACAGGCCTACCCATGCAGGTCTCGCCCCCCCCCCCCCCTCCCCCTTGGGCCTCACAACACCCTTAAGCCCCGGGCCCGTCCCCATGGCGCCGACTGGGCCTCAGTGCTGGTCAGCTGACCCTAGGGCCTGCCCCATCTCATGTGGGTTTCCCCCTAAAAACTCAAACCAGTGCACACAGCCCCATCACACTTCCTGAGCTTTGCCCCCCCCCCCCCCCCCAACACACACACAAAGAACAAAGGGGCAGTCGAGGGACGACAAGGAACAGCAACTGTGTTGGCGACAGGGCACACCGCAGCACAAGCGACCGTCAAGCAGAGCTGTGCATGGCCAGCCCGGCCTTCTGGGTTGTTGGGTGTCGTGCTGCGTGAGGGAGCCCGCCTCAAAGGGGCGAGACAAGTTTGGGGGGAGGGGGCACATCTCTGCAAGGTGCATTGGCAGCGTGAGCTTACCCGACGTGTTGTCCTTGTGAGCTTCCACTTGCATGACAGGGGGCGGGTTGGATGCCCCATTTATGTACATCCGCCCGTTTGTTGCTGCTGCGGGTGTTTGAACCCGCACGTCGTGAGATATTTGCGGCTATGCCGGTCCTGTCCAATGTCCCCCCCTCTCCCACACTGTTGCAAAACTCTGCCACCCCCGGTGGCTGACATCCAGCGTGCACACCACTACAGACGCCCCGTACAGTATCTGCACTGGCCCTCTTGCCCAGAAGGGCATGCTTGGCGCAAGGGTGTGAAGCCGCCGCAGAAGATCCAAACGCGACACAGCAGGCCCCCAAAATCAGGCACCATTCACACGGACACGTTCCACTTTGATGGGGACCTTTGGGCAGTCATCCTTGGTCTGCACCTTTGTGATCCCCACCACCACGTCCATGCCCTCTGTGACACGCCCAAAGACCACGTGTTGCGAGGGTTTTGTCTCGTCCCACCAGTCAAGAAAGAAGTTGTCCGCAGTGTTGATAAAGAACTGGCTGCCGCCCGTGTTGGGCCCCGAGTTGGCCATGGATATGGTCCCGGCCTCGTTGCTGATGCGCGCGGTGTGCTCATCGGGGATCTCTCCGTCGGGGCCGCGCGTGACGACCTCCTTCGTCGCCAGATTGGGGAACTGCGAGCCCCCCTCAGGGCCGCCCATGCCGGCCTTCTTCAGCTTCTTGGCGTTGCGGGAGAGGGGGCATCCGAATTGAGCCATGAAATCGGGGATGACGCGGTGGAAGTGCAGACCGTCATAAAAGCCCGTCTTTGCCAACTGGATGAAGTTGCTGGCGGTCAGGGGCATGCGGTCCAGGAAGATCTCCACGGTGAAGGATCCGGCAGACGTCTCGAAGGCTGCCGTAGGATTGGAAGGGGGTGGCAGCGCGTCATCCATCGGAGGGGGAAAAGAACTGAGGCAGAGGAAATGGCGCCCTGGGGTCGTCCCATCTGCTGCAAATGGTCTGTGCTCCTGGGGCCCGGGCGTCGGTTCTGTCCATTGTGCGTAGTCGTTGCGCTGCAATCTCTGGAGTCTTTGTACCGGAGGCTTTGACGGTGTAACCACGGTCTAACAGGCTGCGGCTGCCATTCAGCGCCATGCATCGGGGCCCGGTGCAACTAGCATCGTATCCGCATGTGCGACGGACGTGGGCAGCCAAATTTCAGATGCAGACGGATTCTGTGCATCCGCGTTTTCAACGGACACGGAAAGTGGACGTTGGGGGTTGACGCCGATTTTTGAGATTTTTTTTGGGAATCTTCAACGCTGGACCAAACCTGACGGTTCAACGTTGACATGAAAAACGTCATTTCAATGTAAAACTTTTCCCCTGGCTATTGTAGAATCCTGGAACATGGCGTGCAGTTTCGTGTTGGGCCGGTCATTGGGGGCTATGATGGCCATTTAAAGGAAGGCGGCTCCAAACCGGCTTAATATGTGTGACAAAAATGGGTGAATGTGGTGAAACAATTGAAATTAGGAAATGGCGTATTTGGTGTTGTGACCGGGTGACATCTCCCCTCCGAGAGTCCGACCAAGTGGAGAGGGGCGGATGAAATCACAGCACATGTGGATGATGGGGACCTGCTCCCCTGTACATTGCATGCCCTCTGTAATTAGGCGGGAAGAAAACTGCTTTGCGGGGGGGGGGGGTGACATGGAAGCCCATTTTCCCAACCAAGCTATTGCTTAGGGACCCGGGGGGGGGGGGGTTGGGGGCCTCAAGGGCTGGAAGTGACTCACCCACCCACCCACCCACCCACCCTTCAACTGACCCACCCACTTCCATCCCCCCAAGGGGGGGGGGGGGGGGTCATACACCTTTGCTCAGTCGCCCACACTAGCTGTAAGGACAAAAGTGAAATAATCTGAAAGTAGGGGCCAGAAAAAAAACTAGCGGACTATGCCATCCCCTGACAGTAGGCCACCAGAATGCTGGACCTACTGCGAATTGAACCCGTGTCTTGTCATTCACAATACTATGCTGGTAACCATTCAATTCCTTCCAGGTCTGCCAAACAATGTGCAGCAGGTGCCTCATAGGGTGAACACTATATCAAAATTTTCAATGCCCCTGAGTTCAAGGCTCGCAAACCCAGCACCCAAGAAACCCGCACCCAGAGGGTCCTTGCCTCTGAAAAGCCAGTGAAAAAGGCCTTTGACCCACCCACCCACCCTTTGACCCACCCATCCCCGGGGTAGGGCACTAAGCAATTGCTTGCCCCGCTCCCCCCCCTCCTGCTTGGTCGCCGTGCTGGGACAAATTTTGGGGGGGGGGGGGGTAGGCGGGTCAAGCGGTCAGCCACTAGGGTCCAGGGGGATCAGTGGGTACCCCAACATACATACCTCAAAATGATCCCCATGATGTGCTGATCATTTTGAACATACACAAGAGGGGTAAAATTTTTTTTCAAAAAAATTTTCCCATCAGCTAAAGCTCCCATCAGCCAAGGTCTGATCCGCAGGTCGGGTCGGGGTCCAAATGTTTTGTTGTGTTTTTCACCCATTTTGGAATTCTCCACAAAATTCTGAGTATGAGCACAGATACATAGCGTAAAACAAAAAAAAATCTCCCCCAAGAGGCCAAAAATTTTTCTGGAGCCTTTGCCACCAACAGTTTCCCCCCAAAACCACATAAACCAAGGGGCCCGGCACGGAAGCCCGTTTTCCCAACCCCCCCCCTTTCCTTCGGAGGGCGCCCGTGTCACCCCCCCCCCTAGAGCAATTTTTGGGTCGCCTTACCTGTGTTACCACACACTCCCCCTGCCCCAAGATGCAGCTCCTGGTCCGTCTCCTTGAAGAGGGGTGCCAAAAGAAACGGGCCTTGGGGGGCATTTTCGCACAGCGCGGGCACAGCACCAATTATTTCCTTGTTTATCCCAGGAACACCCCTGCAAACCATCCCCCCACAGAAGCGTGCATGATCCATTCAAAACCACATCGGGGGTGCAGAATGCAGGACCCTGGGTCCCGTGGCTACCGGTGGTGGAAAACAGCCGACTTTTCGCACAGCGCGAGCACAGCGCACAGTGCGCCCCCTTGGTACTTCGGAGGTGGCAGTGCAGTGCGGCGCAGTGCAGTGCAGTGCAACTGCACATTCTGTTTCGTCTTCCCGCTATACTTGACAAAAAAAAATTGACGGCCCCGCATGGGAAGAGGGCAACAAGGCACGAGGGAGGGTCAACGCCATTCAACATCAGCGACCCATTGTTGACCCCAACTCCGGATTACCCCCAGCACGCGCAGAAATCAAAAGGGCTATAAAACCCCTACCCTCTGATGGGGGGGAGGGGTTCCGCACCAGGTGCAAATCCAAAATAGTTTGCAACCAAAGCAAATGACACACGCAATTCTTGTGAACCACTCGGTTGTCTCCAAAAGCCTCTTTGAGAATTCCACAGAGGCGACCCTGGATGCCATCCCCGTGGTGTAGCGTGATAATTGTGGTTCGTGTGTATGGTGTGGTTGCTGATTTTGTTGAGACATGCACTTACCACTGTCTTATTCCATGCAACCCAACACCCTGAACACACATGCATGCGGATCCACGCAGCTTCTACATCTGATGGTGCAGAGCATGCAAAGGCACTTGCAAAACCTGGCCGTCTTCTAAGTTCAAACTCATCACCAAAAGTTGCACGACAGCACTGGCTCGACATCAGCAAGCACCAACAGTCCCCAAGAAAACTTGCTGTGCTGCGGCATGCAGCGGCATGCTTAAAGCCGTCGGTGGGGGTAACCTGATTTTCCAAAAGCTGCAAAGGTGGCAGAACCCAGAACCAAACACAAAGGAATGCATCTCCCGACATCCTGCAAAGATGAACAGTGGTCATATTGCTACTCCTCCTCCTCACATTTCCGCCTTTTGTCCATTTTATTGACATACACGATTGCCAAATGGCGCAACGTCTCATTACGCATATTGAGACGATCATGTGTTGGGATGTGCCCCAACAAACTGAAGGCCAAACGAAGCAAGGAGCAAATTTCCGTGTGCTGCGGCATGCTTCACACCCCCTCTCGTCAGCGGAACAGCAGTCCATTGGACAATGATCGGCAGGAGCAGGAGTGTGCCACTGGCGGACAGGGTCAGGCAGGACGGCTTTTTGTAGCTAACTCCGGGCATCCAGTAACCAGCTCATTACTCCGGCACAACATTGGACGGCACTTGAAGGGCAACAAACGGCCGTTGGAAGGAAACCGACAGCGGATGGAGGGTGCCCGACGGCGGTTAGAGGGTAACCGACGGTGGTCTGGAGGTCCAGAAAAAAGCGTGTCCACTTATAACTGCCCTGGGTCAGGTCAGGGGGGTCAAGGAAGCTCATCAATCCTGCAGTGGACCCCACTGGGAGGGTAGACCATGCAAAAGACCAGGGCTGTACAGGGCGGATCCCGAAGTGATCAACATGTGGAAGGGATTGCACACACACACACACACACACACACACACACACACACACACGGCCAACAGGTATCCCCCCCTCTTGTCCTAACATGGGCCAGGTTCGGAAACACTTTTTTAACTCGTGACTGAAGTTCCACCAAGTATCCATCGAGAGTACACATAGCAGGTCATGGGTCAGTGACAGGGCCGGCTTTGGGTGTGGGTTAGGTATGACCTACCCCTACCAAGACGGCTGCGGCGGGTGCGGAAACACGGGGTAGCCATGTTTGGACAGGCCCGTGTTACCATGCCGCACGTACCACGGAACACATGTAGACATGAGCCCCTTCACACCCCAGAACACAAGAGCACATGGAATTGCAGCCACCCCAACGCTTTGCCACCCACATGGACCCTTCCTGCAGCCCACACAACGCTATCAACCACGTTCTATATTGGCCTGGAACCGCAAAAACGATGGTTCCAAAAAGGAACAAAAGTGCGGAAACGCGGGGTCGCCGTGTTTGGACAAGCCCGTGGTAGGACAGGGGAGGGGGGGGTACCGGCACGAAGCCGAGGCTGCGTGCACCAAACTCATCGGATGATACGTCAAACAAAGAGCATGGTCGACGGCACTCGGCGCCCCCTGTGGGAGGACAGCGGGCGGCAGTACGGGCGTGGTATCTCCAGCAGGCGGCTCCTGGGAAGGGCAGGGCACACTCGGGGCCCAGACCAGGTCCCTGACAGGCCAGCCCCTCCCCATCCGAGCGCTGCCGGACCACGCTTCCCCCACCCCAAGTCACTCCCCGCCGGCAATGCACCGCGTACCCATGCGATGGCGTCTTGGATGGCCTGGCCACGGCGCATGAAGAACTGCAATCCAATGGGCCACAATCCCCCCTTTCGGTGGGCAGCGAGTGCGCAGTGGTCAGGCGGGCAGGTCAGATTGCGGATGTTTGGGGGTGGAGTCCATCGGGACCGTCTGCTGTGACACCGTTCCCCTCCAAATGTAGACCAACGCCCGAGTGCTCGTTTTGCAGCGGCTTTTGCACGGCACTTTATGGTGCTACCGAGATGTTCCCTTGAGAGCAGTGACTGCCTATCCTCCAGCTTCCAGCAACGTGTCCGATTGTAGGGTGGCGCTAGAATGGTTTCGTCCCTCGGGCCTCGTGTCCTGGTGATGGATGGGGATCGGTGGACATTGATTTTCGCTTTGCTGTGGGAATAAAGGAAGCCAGAGAAGGTGCAAAGGAGGGAACCGCGAACGGCAGTACGAAGGACAATGTGAATGAGGACTCTGGAGATTCCGGGGGCCACATTCCTGAACCCGCTGCAGCCTCAGACGAAAGCAAAAGACGTACGCTTGCTCAACGTGCAGCAAAAGTTTCTGAAAAAACCCGTGGCCTTGAGCAACCGATGGTCTTTCTGGCAGTTGACCACGCCCCAGAATACCCCGTTGTGTGCACTCTGCAACAGATGTGTGTGACAGCAGAAGGGGCGACGGGCCGGCACGCACCGAAATACAGTCAGTCACGCCGCGCGTGCACAGGGCGCACACAGCGCACGGCGGGCGCCCAAAGGACGCCCTGTCAGGGCCGGTTTCGAGTCTCCGCACTGTTCGGCCGGCGTTGACGGTGCCAAGGCAAACCTCCGGCGCCACTGCGTCCATCGTCACCGCCCAGGACCTGCAGCGCACAGCACAACAGAACGCTGCACGCAGCACCGCACATACCGGGGGGGGGGGGGATTTCGTCTGGGGACAATTTCGTGAGGAGAAAATTTCGACACACCTCCAATTTTGGTGGGGGGCCATCAGACACGGACAACTTCAACATCCCCAACCCCTGGCTCCATGTGGACAATGAGTTGCGTGACCCTTTGGTAGGCCCACATTTTGAACACTATCAGCTCACCAGAGATACAAAAACAACAGCAAGGCCCAGGCTGGCTCTCCAAACTGAAGGAGGCACCAGCTCCACTGAGGATGCACAAAGAGCAGGAAGTGCCCCAAATTGCACAAAACAATTTCGTGCACAAAATTTTGGCACCAAACTGAAAAACGAAATTGTCCCATTACAAACGCCCCCCCCCCCCCCCTGTGCAGAGGCACACAGACACCCGTCATCCGGGGTGAGGTCACGCATGCACAGGATGACCACCAAGTGATCACCTCGTGCAGGGGGCCGCAAAGGCACAGCAGGGGAAGTGCGGGGGGGACACACGTGTGAACAATCGCGTCGTCAGTGCACAAAGAGGCCGATGCAACGCAACGCCGTGGACCGACCGCCGGTTTGTGGGGCGAGGGGTCGAATGACGATGGTCAGAGGATGGTCCGGCACAGTGCCCTGGCCCAAGTGCAGTGGAGAGGCCCTCTGTAGTGTGGACTGAGCGATGCAGCGCGTGGGTGACTCGCTGTGCGGTGGATCTCGGTTAGCGCTCTGTTCTGTGGGTCTCCTGGCGACCGTTCGCAGTGGGAAAAAAAGAAAGAAACATCGCGTCCCTAAAAGACGGCCCTGGTCGTTCACTTCTTGGGACATGACCTCCACGAGCGCTTCCCACTGAGGCCCCTGTGGTCCTACAGAACCACCGCGAAAGCGGAAGAGGGGGGCTGCAGCAAAAGAATACGGATGCTGCACAGGCCGGTGCACGCTGGCTGAACAAGGCGGGACGGGGAAGGGGCCTCCCGCAGGGGTATCGCTTGCATCGGGCAGCACATGTCAACTCCGTCCCCATTCGACTCGTGCCCCCTTCACACAAAAGCACAACACACAATCACACGTGCAGATCACCTGAAGCCACGGCACAAAAAAAAAACACCCTTTGGCTCTGAGTTTTGCTGCACCGGGCGGTATGGGGCGGCCCTTGGTCCAAAAAAAGAAAGTCACAGGACCCCCCCCTCCGTGCCCAAGATGCAGCATTGATGCGTTCGTGTGCTTCAGGGATGCAGCACCCCTGTGCGCCTCCCCGTGACTCGCTGTGCGGTGGATCTCGGTTGGCGCTCTGTTCTGCGTCTCTCCTGGCGACACGCGCTTTGCGGGCAGCGCGGTGCCCTGTCCGTGTGGTGGGTGCCTGCCGACAAGGGCCACTGCCACGCAGGGCTTTGCAACGGGGGTGAGAGGCAAAGGGGAGGTGTGGTCAAAGCCCTGCCCGTGGCTTCGCCCCCCTTCGCCCCACCCCCACACACCCACCCCAACACACCCACTGCAACGCCCCGCAGGCTGTCTTTGGGAGGGAAGGTGTGCGCCGCAGGTGCCGCAGGGAAAGGGTAGTGTACTGAATTGTGGAGTATACAGGCATTTTTATGTGTACTTTTCTGGGCACGGTTACACCATCTGTGAACACAAAGGTCGGAAAAGGGCTGACACACACACTTAACATCAAAGATTGGCAAACGGGGGGTAAAAACCGTGGAGGCTTGTACGTGTGCAAGAGTACAATTTCAGTCACCTTCGATGGGCGCCCAAACTGCCCACTGCAGATCGCACGGACGCTGCAAGAGTTTGCAATTGAAGGGAGATTTGGGCTGATGGACGGAGATTAGAGGGGACCGGTCAACAGGGGATCAGAAAAAAGCCTGGGCCGTGAGATTGGGGGTGTCAATGGCCCAGGCACTGTACAAAACACTGCGGGGCCTCAGCAAAAGAAGTGCACGACCCGGGAACTGCATGCATACAACTGTACACATAAAAAAATGGTTACGTTTGTTGTTGTTGTTGTTCTTGTTGGTGTTGGTGTTGGTTGTCTTGCTGCTGCTGCTGTTGTTGTTGGGGGTGGTGGTGGTGGTGGTGGTGTTGGTGGTGTTCTTGTTGGTGGTGGTGGTGGTGGTGGTGGTGGTGGTGGTGGTGGTGGTGGTGGTGGTGGTGGTGGTGGTGGTGGTGGTGGTGGTGGTGGTGGTGGTGGTGGTGGTGTTCTTGTTGTTGTTGGTGGTGGTGTTGCTGCGGCTGTTGCTGCTGTTGCACTGTACACTGTTGTCAAGGCGGATCGGACGAGGCGGTACCACAGGGTCCGCAAAGGCCCTGCAAAGGCACAGCAGACGCGGCCGTGGCCCCTTCTACGTCAACGCGGTCTTGGGGCGCGGCCGATTGTGTCGGCGATCCTTCGGCGCCGTGGCGCCCGCACCCGGGCCCTCCGAGAGACCGGGCCCGGACGGCGCTGAGGAGGGCCCGGCCGCCGCGCCGCCGACGGCCGCGGCCATGACGGCCCACGTGTGGCTGCGGTCGGCCATGACCTCCGACCGCAGCTGCCGCCACCGCGTGTCCTCCGTGAACACGATCTTGCGGCGCTCCCGCATCTCGCGGACGGCGTCGCGGTGGAGGGTCCGGGACGTCAGCAGGAACACCTTCGCCGAGAGGTCGAGCTGCTGCCGCCGCCACATCTCGTCTTTGAGCAGCGAGACCTTGACCCACTCCCGTTTCTGAGCGCCGGGGGGAGGGCGGGGGGCGACGCGGCGCCGGGGGCATGGGCCGCGGGCTGTGACGGGGGCACGGGAATCAAAAGGGGGGGGGGGGGATGAAGCGAACGGGGGGGCTGGGGGGGGGGGTGCCCCGCCCCCCCCACGCACACACGCCGTAAGAGCATTCGCGTTTTGCGGAACACTACTTTTTGCGTCGGATGTTTTGAATTTTATTTACGCAGAATTTTTGAGGCAGCACCCGAAATCGGGAAACATTATCTTATTTTTGCAATTTTTTCTGCGGAATTCAGGTTTGCGGAGCTGTTTTTGGTTGACTGAGTCAAAACCCTCTTCTGCGTTTTTTCTTGCGTTTGGCGGTTTCACAAATCACAGTACTTGTGCGGTCCGGCGCGGTGCTGCACGCCTGGAGTCCCCAACGCCCCCCAGGGGCCTCCTTCGCGCCTGCACGACGCTCTATGCCCCTCCCCAACGCGCTGCGCCCCTCTCACGAGCCCCCGCCCCCCGCCCCCCAGCCACGGCACTCAACCACAACCCCCCCCCCCTACACACACCCCGCACCCACACACCCTCCCAAGTCTTCAAGGCACCAAAGGGACGGCAGGGCGGTCCTTGGCAGGAAAAAAAATGGTGGTTGAGGGCGGTTGGCAGTGGTTGGCGATTGGCGGTTGGTCGCCGCTGGCGGTTG
>OZ038389.1:35233411-35278411 GCA_964036045.1 Eutreptiella sp. 'Long Island Sound 2002' | reverse complement strand
CAGCTTGAGCGGTCTTGGGGCGGTCCTTAATGCAAAAGAAAAAACTATGTGGACGTCCTTTGAGACGGCCCAGGAGGCCATTGGTAGGACGCTTGCAGCGGGCCGTAGCAAAGACCGCGGCCGCCAAAACCGATGGTGTGCACTTGCACACAAGAACTGAACTCCGCACATGCCCACCGCACGACCACCACCACGACTGGGGCCGTTGCTCTTGGGATGCAGGGGTGTTTGGGGCACCCGGAAGGGGCCCGGGGCAGGGCCGGTGGACGCCGCATCGGGAGGGGCCGGTCCTGCACCTGGTGCTCCATGCGCTCCTTGTCGAACAGACGCTTATCGCTGATCACGAGATTGCCCACGAGGTACTGCCCGGCGGTGGTGGTCACGCTCATGCCGTGGCTGGCGAGGGCGTGCTGGAGGTAGAGGTTGAGGGAGTTGGTGGTGGTCCGGATGCCTGAAACACAAAGGGCGATGAGTTGATATGGGGAGATGGGGGGGGGGGATTTTGGGGGGGGGGGGGGGGGCTAATGAAGGTGAGCTAAGCGAAAGTGCTGGTGGGACCTTTGGTAGACTTACCCGGTTTACCACCGCCAAGAGCCACTGGACTGCACCCACTCAAAAGGCACATCACTTCAAAAAGGGGTGGGAATGACTGGCGATGCAAAGAAAACGAAACGCGCTGTCGGAGCGAGAGCCCACTGCAGGGGAGGGGCCGGGAGGGGGGGGGGGGGGCTTCATTGGGACGGGGGCCGGTGGGGTCTGAAACCGCAGGGGCCGTGGAGGAGGCCAAACCCCACCCAAGACGACGCCAAGCAATCATCCACACTTCAAGACCCAGGCTCATTCAAGGCAGAGGCC
This sequence comes from Eutreptiella sp. 'Long Island Sound 2002', assembly GCA_964036045.1. Taxonomy (NCBI): domain Eukaryota; phylum Euglenozoa; class Euglenophyceae; order Eutreptiales; family Eutreptiaceae; genus Eutreptiella; species Eutreptiella sp. 'Long Island Sound 2002'. Next base: position 35,277,556 of record OZ038389.1, on the reverse strand, counting down.
ATCGGTGAAATGGACGAGTCTAACGATGATTGATGACACTGCAATGGGAGGGCAGGACTGACCCGCAGCTGTACATCCACAGAATGGCGGCAGGGCTGGGTATCAGCCCCGGAAAGGCAGGGAACGCGATCGTGCCCAAAATGGCCTTCATTTCGTGTCTTTGAAGAGTTTTTTTTTTGGGGGGGGGGATCGCTGAAGGGAGGTTGGGTCTGTGTAGTACGCACGGTGCCCAGTGACATTTCTATTGTGTGACCTGCTGCTGTGGATCGAGGTCGGTTCTGTCTAGTGGGAGGGGGGCGGGGGGTGCAGCTTTGTGGGCCGGAGTGGGACGCGTGTCCCATGGCCCCTGGAGTCCACTCTCCGCCGGGAGGGGCTTCAGCAAGAGCACATGAACAGTGCCATGGTGCTTCTGTGGTGCCGTCGTTTGGAAAGCCCTGCCCTGTGGTCTCTGCGGGTTGCAGGATGAACATGATTTGAAAGGCAGCGGCTGCTGTGGCTGTTGCAGCACCTGGAGGGGGGGGGGCGGACCACGCATGTCACACACACACACACACACACGACGAGAACCACAAACAAGAACAGAGCAAGAAAAGCGGTGAAAGAAAACTCCTCAGGAACAGCAGAGCTGTCCTAGACGTCTTTCGGTCTGTTGGTAGAGAATGCAAATGCAAATGCAGTTCTGGACAGTGGGTTCAGCGCGACGCAGCATGTGCTTGTGCCCCCACCTACTCCCGCATTCAGTTCTGCGCTGTACAACAGACCAGGAAGCACCCCTTGGAGGAGTTCGTGTTCATCACTGCCCAAAATATCAACCTGTGTTAGGTGCAACCACCCAACCACACACACACACAAAATGGCCATGGGGATCAGATGGAGGAGAGAGATAGCAGGAGATGCATGACCCCACACCAGGCTGGCTCATAACCTTCTGGTTGGAATGCACTGGGGATGACCGTGTCAGTGTACCGTGTCCCTTCCCACTCCACTTCCCACACACACTGCCTCATGCAGGCGCCCACTCGCCCCGCCGCCACCTTCCATGGCCCTACCCTCCAGGGCCTTGAGGAAGTAATGCATCAAGAGGCCGCCTGCGCCGTGCGACGGGTACTGCGCCGTGAGCTCGCCGCCCTGACAGCGCCGCCCCGTCACCATCATGTACCCATCGGTGTTGGACACCCCGTCCACCGTCGGCATGGGGTACACGTCCGCCAGCAGCAGCTTGGCGTGCCGCTCGGGCTCGGGGCCGCACAGGCTGTCCAGCGTCAGAACGTTGTTGACGTCCAGAGGGTGCTCTACGGAGGTATCCATCGTCGCCAGAAAGGGGACCTGTGTGGTGGGCGAGCTTGTGGAAGGAGGGCGTGCGGAATGCTGGAGGAGGGAGGGGCACCCTGGCGCTTGCGGGAGGAGGACGGGGGTTTTGGGCAAAGAGGGCTTGGAGGAGGGGGGGGGGGGCTGACCGAATACTGATGGGGGACTCCAAGGCTCCAGGTGGATGCCACAGAAGGAGGGATACGGGTTGCGTGTGAGAGGAGGGGGGGGGGAGGAGGCGTAGAGAGGGGTTGTCCAGTGAGAGGATGTGGGGAGGAGGGGCACGGCAGGGGGATGTAGTGAGGGCTTGCAGGGCATGGAGTGCTTGTGAGAGGGGGGGGTGGGGTGCAGGAAGGGGAATGGGTGGGTGGATGCAAGGAGGGGGGGGTTTGGTTTGGTTTGGGACAAGGCCTGTGCCGCACGGTCAGCACGCCTATCCGCGCCGACACGACTGGGCTGGGCGGTTCGTGGTGGTCCGGTCCCAAGCCCTGCCGGACTGTTGCCCACCCCCGTACCCCGCGGTGCCACGCGCGGGAGGGAGATGCCGCCGTGCCTGTGCGTGTGGCGCACGGGGAGCAGTTGGGCGGGGAGCGAGCGCTGTCCGGGCCTGCGAGACACGTCGGGTCACATGGCGGAGCAGCGCCTGGCCCTGACCCTGCCTGTGTTGGTACCACCGTTCGGGGGGGCGTGTCGCGCTGTCCACGTCATCACCTGCTCACGGGCTGGGGGGAAGAAGGGGGTCAGTCCTTGGGGGGGCCGTTCGTCCATGGGGGGGCGACTACAACCGGTCCTGATGCGACCCACCCCCCAGCTATCTGTCAAAAGGGGCCCCTTGTCCGCGGGCTGACGTTTGCAGTTAACATGTCTGGGCAACAAACGACATTTGTATAGCGCCTCGTCTTGCGAAATCTGGCGCTCACACTAGAAAAGGGGGCGCCGTTGGCGCCAGGCGGAAAAAAGGGGGGCGCCGTTGGCGCCATGTCCCCAGCCCACTATCTCTCAGAACCCGGGGGGGGGGGGGGGGGCTGGGGGGGGGTCGCATACAAGGACCGGGCCCGGCCGCCCCCCCGTGCGTTCCTCGTCCTGCCTCAGCCTCCCTTGGGCACGCGGGCAGACCAGGGTCTGCCCGTCTGGTCGTTGCTTCAGACTTGGTGGTGTGGCAGTTCACTGCGTGGGTGCAGTTGCAGGCAAGAGGGCCCAGCGGTGGCCCACGCCAGCAGGAGGAGGGGGGGGAGGGGGTGCCATGAATGCTCAACAAGTGGGGGAGGGGGGGGGCTGCTTCTTCAACTTGTCAGGATTGCCACGTTCAGGGTGGCCTTTCCTGCAACCCGAAATGGGGTGACGGGTCCCAAGTCATGTGAAACTGTCGGCCGTCCCCAGACCGCCATCGTGTGTGTGTGTGGGAGACACGACGCTGCCCGTTTGCGCACTGGGAAGGGCAGACCATCCGGGGGCATGGTACCAGGTCGTGCTCCCCCTGTTCCCTCCGGGGCAAGAAGAGGGGGCATGCCCGCAGGAGCAGGACGGAGGCTGCATCGTGTGTGTGCTCTGCACTCTGGGTACTACCAAAACGAATGCACTGACTCGAAGTCAGCCCGGGCACTGGGGCCCACAGCCACGCAGCGCTGAGGATGGTGCTTGGCTGCCCATACCTGTAGAGAGAGCACCGGTAACGGCTGCCAGTGGGCAGTATCCCCGCTTCTCAACGACCAGAGGGCACTGATGGCGCCACTGGCTGGTGGGGGCAGGTGCCCGGTGGCCCATACCCGGGGGCGTGGAGTGTGGCGCTGTGGTGTGGCACTTTGCAGATGCCAGAGGCAGCCTGTCCCGCAGTGGTCATCGTAGACAAGGGAGCACCACCACCCAAAAGGCCCCCTGGTCCCACGGTGCAGACTGGGTGTGATGCCCTGATGAAGACTGTGCCGACCGATTCGGTGCCACGTGATGCACGTGACACTGATGCCGGGGTGAACACTGGGGGTAATGCCACGGGTCTGACCCAGTGTTCCCCAACTGCCCCGCCTACAGCAATTTTTAACCGACAGTAACTGCTCCGGTTGGTGTTGCCAATCCCCCGCCCACCGCCTTCCCAACCGCTCTTGACCCCGCGCTCTGTGCCCCCTCCCTTCCAATGCATCCCTGCACTGGGCTCTTGCAGCGTCAGGGACCGTGCCCGCAGAGCCTGGAAGGCTGGACAGCATGCAACCAGGAAGACCGTGAACGATGTAACAATGAAAGCTGGGGATGACACCAAGCTGTGCCCCTACCCCTCCCACCAAACCAGTACAGTGGGCGCGGGGGGGTTGCCAGGGGACAATTTCGACGGGGATAATTTCGGCAGCGGAAAATTTCGCCACCTCCAGGAATCCCAAAGCTTGCTGTTATGTCCTGGTGGGCTCTGGATGGTTCCTCTTATTTGCGGGTAGGCTCCCGATGGTTCCTGATGTTTCCTGGTGGGCTCTGGATGGAAACAAACACATCTTTGCCCCTTCCCTCCGCCTGGTACACCGCTGCATATGTCTGAATTCACAGCACTCACCTGATTCTGAATTCACAGTAAAACGGTTGGTCACACGCCACGAAAATTTCGCCGGAGGGGGGGGGGGTTGCCGCTTTTCTTTACGGCGCCATTCTCCTCTCCCGAACCCCCCTGTGTGACATTCCGTCTGGTTGTTGCTCCTTTATGGGGCCCTGGACAGTCACCCGTTCTTCCCTTCGCGTGTTGCGTCGGGTCGCTGCGTTCTGCCGGCCGCTGCGGCCGGTGCTCTTGCTGGTGTCGTTTCCGCATTCGCACAGCCCAGTCGTTGGTGTGTTGGGACTGTGCTGGATGTGGCATGGTGTGCCGTTTGTGCGTCAGCGGCGCCCAATAGTTGGCGTATTGAGGATGTGCTGGTTGTTGCCGGGGTCGTTTGACTGTTTTTGCTGTCCACACACCTCTGTCCACAGGCCGTCCATCGCCTGCCTCGCTGTGTTTCTGTGCGGCCCAGGTGCCCTGTTCCTCCACGCGCTGTCCCGGCCGTCCACCATATGTCCTTTTCCCCGTCACGGTTGGTCTGCCCCTGATGGGCTCCCGCTCCTGTTGCGCAAACAGCCCATCTGGGCTGCGGGAGACACCCCCCACCTGATGCCGGTTGAGCAGGGGTTGCCCTGGCACCCGGTAGCGACGGGGCTGGCTGGCCAAGCCATCCCCTTTATTGTGGCTGCCTCCCATGCGCACACTCCACCATTCGCTCCATTCTGGTTCCCTGTTCCCGCTGTTCTGGTTGCCTCTCCTGCCTTGCTGTGCCCCTCCTCCTTGTCTGGTGTGCCCGCCCTTGTCCCCCTTGGTGTGGCTCCCGCGTTTTGTGTCTCTGTGTTGCTCCTCCCCCTGTCTGGCGGCGCTGCTGGGTGCCCATGTCGCGCACCCCCTCCTGTCCCACCCGCCTGCCCCCCCCGTACAAGGATTTCACATCTCCGTACGACGTGGACTGTCCCATGCGCGGTTGGCGGGCACCTCCTAGGCGCAGCCCCCGCCCTTGTGGAGTACGTGGGCACCTTGTAGAGGGAGGGGGGGTGTTTGCTGATGGCTCGCTTGGCGTGCGCCGCATTTGGTGGTTGCTGCAGTGCTCGCACCTCATGGTTCCCTTGTGTCTTGTTGTGTGTCCTGTTGGGGCTGATCTCACTGCCGTGTGTGGGGCGGCCCTGTGCCCAGTTGTTTTGCTGCATGCGTTCCTCCCAGTTTCGGGCCTTTTCTTTACGGCGCCATTCTCCTCTCCCGAACCCCCCCCTCCCCCCTGTACCGCATCACGGGGCTGGACCTGCGAGCCGTTGGGCCCGGCGACCATGCCGCCGCGGCCGCACACGACAACGAGGATCGGGGGGCGGCGCGCGGAGAGCTGCGGGTCCAGGACGCGGGCCGCGCGGTCCTTCATGAGCTCCTCCTCGTAGATGAAGTCCAGGGCCCACTCGATGTTGGCCTTCGTCGGGTGCTTCTGCTCCGACGACATTTTGGAGTGCATGACCGTGACAATGAAGTGCAGCCGCCGGAGGCAGTGCGCCACGCGGAAGACGTCGCTGACGCAGTGCCCGAGCGCCGGGATCGCGGGGTCGTCGTACGTGTCGATGCCGATGACGAGGGCGCGGTTCATCAGGCGCTTGCGCGAGGCGGTGCCCACGTGTTTGGGGTTGTCCGCCAGCACTGCCTCGCACATGATGTGCCGGGACTGCCAGTACCCTGCACACGCACGGTGCCGTGGGGTGTTGTACCGCAAACGCCCCACACCACTTCTCACATTCATCCTTGCACCGCTGGGCTTCGTGTACCCTCACACCTCCCCTACTGGACCCTCCCATCCCCATGGCGGCGGGCCCAGGGGTGGCATTGCCCTTTTCTGATCCATGTGGGATACCCGTTCCGGATGTTGGTACACCCTGACCAAACATGCTGCGCGTCCCTAGACACAGACACACAGCACCCGGCAGCACGCACATAGAGCCAGTGTCGGTCCGTCGGTCGGTCGCATACGTATTTGAGACCCGCCGGCGTGCCGTCTACGGTGCATCGGGCTACCCACCCATACTAAACACCATTCTGAAAAGGGGGAAACGACAGTTTCTAAATATCCGCTGATAAAATCCAAAACAAAACCTGCGCATTAAAAAGATCAAACCCCCAAAAGATTCGGAAGAATTACAAGTTACAAATTGAGAAAGTAACAAATCAAAAGTCAGGGGTGCGGAGGGGGTTGCACCACCGCTGCACTGCTGCACGCAAACCATAGCTTGTGGGCTGACTGCGCCGATGTGGGACACAGCAAATGCCGCCGGTGAGGCTGTAGATTCACAATGCAGCAGACGCTGGGAGCGAGTGGGGGAGTATGGCATATAAGACTGACGCAACGAGACGTGGCCCGACATCGACCCTGAGCATCTTCCTTTCCAACCTCATGCAGGGCCATTGCCCGCCGTTCTGGAGCTGAGGACAGGCATTTGTGAGTGCGTTTCAACGCCCCACCCACAAAACCAAAGGTACATTGCTCACCTTCTCTGCAGTCGTCACAGTCGTCGCAGGCATCAACATTCAGCGCGTCCACTGTTTCTCCGCCCCTGTGCACCATCGATGACCCCACATTACCCCCCCAAACCGCTCCCCACTCCTCCCGTTTAATCTGTCAATTTCTTAATTTGTAATTTGCAATTCTTCGGAATCGTTTAGTTTTTAATCGTTTCCATCCGCAGGTTTTTGTTTTAGGTTTTATCAGCGGGGATTTAAAAACCGTCGTTCGTCCCTTTTCAGAATGGTGAATGGTGTTGGGTATGGGTAGGTAGCCAGACGCACCGTGGACGGCAGGCCGGTGGGTCTCAAATACATCTGCGACCGACCAACGGACCAACCCCTCCACAACCCCTCCACACACCCCTCCACACACCCCTCCACAGACCCTCCCCACATCAATCCACACCTCCTCCCCACACCCCTCCCCACACCCCTCCCCACACCCCTCTCCACACCCCTCCACATCAATCCACAGACCCTCCCCACACCCCTCCCCACACCCCTCTCCACACACCCCTCCACACACACCCCAACACCCCTCCACCCCTCCACACCCCTAAAAAGCCCCCAAGACCAAACAGCCGCACACCACCCTCACACACCCACTCACACCACACGGTGCCCTGTATCAAATGTATCCGCAAACCACAATTCTTTGCAATTGAGGGCCGTACCTTCGTCGTTGTACGACCGCAGTGTCACCCCTGCGAAGTACTCTCTCTGTGCCGCATCCGTCATGTCCCGTGACATCCGCCGCGTCGCAACATCGGATACGGACCACTCGTCGTCACTCATGTTGCCCTCGGTCTTGACACTCATCACGTCGTCCGTCCAGAACACTGCGCCAATCTCCGAAGCGGCCGCCTCCTCCTCCGCCGCCGCCCGTGCGGCCTCGGCCTGTGCCATGTCCTCGAACTCCCGGCGCACCTGCGCCGAGTCAACCTACACCGTCAACAAAGGGCCTGTGGGTCAGGGGGGGGGGGGGGGGCACAACGGGGGGCGGGTTATCAATGGGCGGGGGTGAGGGCGTCAAGAGAGCCCCCGGGCTGGACCCCCCGCCGCAAGAGGCCTAGACTCGCGGGCCTGGCGCCCGATGGAAGCCGGCACGGCCAGGCAGGCACAGCGGCAGGGGGGTCCTTAACGGGAAAAAAAAAGTGTTCCAGAACCAGTTTTCCCAAAAAAGCCCGCGGGCACTCCATGTGCTCAACCATGGTTGGTGGCGGTTGGCGGTTGGCGGTTGGCGGTTGGCGGCGGTTGGCGGTTGGCAGTTGGCAACTGGCGGTTGGTGGCGGTTGGTGGTGGTTGGCGGCGGTTGGTGGTTGGTGATCGGCGGTTGGTGGTGGTTGGCAGTGGTTGGCAGTTGGCGGTTGGTCGCCGCTGGCGGTCGGCGGCAGTTGGTGGCGGTTGGTGGTGGTTGGTGGCTGGCGGTTGGTGGCGGTTGGCGGTTGATGGGAGTTGGCGGTTGGCGGTTGGTGGTCCCTTGGGGCAGTCCTTAAGGGGGGTCCTTAACAAAAAAAAAAAATCTCGTCCCCTAAGGACCCCCCTGCACAGCGGTCACTGAGCCCCCACCAACGGGAGGTGAGGGCTCAGGTCCAGGGACCCGGATATGCTGCACGGCCTGGTCGTTCGCATCACCATCACCGTCACCATCACTGTCACCATGACCACCACCATCACCGCCATCCCCGTCTCCATCCTTTTCCCCACCCCCAGGACCATCACCATTACCACCACCATCACCATCACCACCACCATCACCACCACGGTCACCACCACCGTCACCATCACCATCACCATCACCGTCACCATCACCGCCACCATCTTCGTCCGCTTCCCCGTCTCCATCATTTTTCCCACCCCCATGACCATCACCATCGACAACAGCGCCGCCGTCGCCATCTGCACCACCTTCTCCGTCCTGACAGTTCCCCCCCCGTCCGCCAGCCCTGGTCAGTCAAACTGGAGCCCCTGGGAGTGTCCTCGCCCACCGTCCCGCAGCGAGTACCCCCCTTCGTGGTGATCCTTCTTCTCCTCCACACACACATCCAACTCCTCCCCGCACACACCTACTTCCCCCGCCCCCCACCACCACACACACACCCTTTCCCCCCGACCTGCGACCCCAGGGAGCTGCAAGGAGTGCAATGTCCTCTGGCACGCCTCCCCAGTCTCAACACCTGCAGACCCGGTCCTGTGGTCTGGTGGCTCCGCCCTGACCTCGTGCGTCATGTCTCGGACTGTGCACCGCTGCCCGTGTGCCTGCAACACCTTGGCACTGAACAGGACATCCCCAGCTGCTGTGCTGACTGCAGTGGGCCGCCCCTGTGTGCGGGTGAGCGCAGATACTCCATCGACCACTTTCTGTCGGGTGCCCGGTGCCCCTGGTCAGGACCATGAATGGACTGGGGCACACCAACGTCGCCCCCAAAAGGCTCTGATGGTCCATTGACAGGGCGACTGATCAGCCACCAGCTGAAGTCCCCAAAGAGGTCCTTTTTTTTGGGGGGGGGCAAATGGGGGTTGCACCAACTACCGCCCGCCCTTGAACAGTCATCGCCTGCGCGCGACGGTATCCTGGCATCCCCCCGAGGGGGCAAGGCGGGAAGAAAATTGCTTTGCGGGGGGGGGGGGGGGGGGATGGACGGAAGCCCATTTGCCCAACCCCCCCCTCCCCCTCCTTGGTCGCCGTGCCGGGAAAGGGGTTTGGGTTGGCACTGCCCTACCTGCCATGCCGGAGGGGGGGGGGGGGGGTCCGACCCCAACATACATGGCTCAAAATGATCCCCATTTCGCACTGATCATTTTGACTACACATATGTGGGGGAAAATTTTTTCGTGAAAAAAATTTTCCGGGCCAAAATTTGTGTTCCGGCGCCTTTGGTGGCAACATCCGTCCTTACACAAAACAAAGGGCCCGGCACGGAAGCCCATTTCTGGAACCCCCCCACCCCTCCTTCGCCGGGCGCCCATGCCATCCCCTCCCCGCAAAGCAATTTTCGGGCCGCCCAAACCCCAAGTGACGGTCCTCGCCGCACCCGATTACTACGCAAGGCACGCGCGACACAACACAAGACATGCCAACACGAGGACACATGAACCACAAAAGGACCCAGAAACTGCCCCCTGCGATGCATGTGAAGCGGGACTGAGGGGCGCGCCCTGTGCGCCACTGTTTCTGGCAGTATTTAGGGGTCTGCCTGGGCGGCTTGGCCGACCTCGAGGCTGTACAACGCCGCCTGGCAGGCTTTTGTCTGACAAAACGATGCCTTGCCTGGGCCCATCGGCAACGCGCTGATTCCAAAACGGTTGTGTTCAATTGTTGCGAATTTCGGGTCCGGATGACCTCCGGGGCCCAGGGGTCGGCCCGTCATGGGGCCGTTGTGCGGGGGGGGGGGGGGCTGCGCAGGGGGCACTGGGGCTGTGGATGGCCTTGTCAACAACCGTCATCCCCCCCCCATCCCACGATGAGGCACTGCCCTTTGTTGTGGGAGGGAGGGGACAGCGTCCCTTCAGGCGCCCTCCGGGGGGCACACCTCGTGCAGCAGGGCCCGGCCCGATGCCACGCGGATGATGGCGGAGCCGGCCCCCATGCGGCGCATCAGCGCCCGCTTGGGGGAGGCCTTGCGGATGGGGCTGGGCAGGGGGCTGACGGTGCGGGGGCTGTCGAAGGAGGTCGTCATGGAGGGCATGGGCTGCGTGGACCAGGCCCGGAACGACTCGTCGTCCTCCCAGTCCTGCCGCCCCGACGGCGGCGCCAGCAGCTCCGCCGGCGGCACCAGCGACCGCTTGCGCTTCGGCGCCTTGACGGTCCGCGCGTACGCCGCGCGGCGCTGCGCCGCGGACTCCACGGGGCTCTGCGGCCGGGGGGCGAGGGCGGCGCTCTCCTCCTCCAAAGCGCGCTGGGCCGCGCGCTCCATGAGCGTCTGCTGCCGGAGGCTCAGCATCGCGGTGTACTGCGTGGCCCGCGGCCCGGCGCCCGGCCCGGGCGGCGCGTGCGACGCGGAGGACCGCCGCGGGACGGCCGCGGTGGCCCCGAGGCTGAGGAAGTGCGGGACGGACGCGCCGCCGCGCTCCCAGTCCCACGACGCGGACACCCCCTGGGCCCCGGCCTCGGCGCTGAGGGTCGGGAACACGCTGATCGGCAACGGCCGGCGGGGCGGCGTCACCTGCTGCCTGGGACCCTTCACGGCGGCCGCCGGCAGTGCGTCCTGCTCCGATTCCCCGTCCGCGGAGGCGTCCGCAGCGCTGGTCGATGGCCGGTCCCTGTGACTGCCATGCGACGGGGGCCCGGCGGGGGCCGGGGCCGGGGCCGGGGCCGTTGCTGTGGGGCCGGGCAGAGGCCCTGGTTTGGGGGGGTTCTCCGGCGTCTGGGGCTCGTCGTCGTCCTCGGAGGTGGGGGCCCAGTGGTCCAGGAGGCCTTTGGAGTGCTCCAGAGAGCCCATGCTCTGCTCCGGCATGTAGCGGTTGAGCTCGTCGTACGCCACAGACACGTCCGTCATGAGCGTTGGGTCCTCGCCGAAGTGCACGCGCCGCCGTGGCCCCCGTCCGCGTTTCTGGCGGAGGCAAGAGGGGGGGGGGGGGTGGCATGAGGCCTCGGTATCTGATTGTGTGCCTTTGGCAGCGCCTATTGGCCTCTCGCCACCGCTCATTCTGACCCTCTGTGGGTCCGAACGTGTTTTGGTTGTGTCAAAGGAGCCCCCGGATGACTTGTCATGTTGGACTACTCCGGGGGTCGGCCGTCCCGGAGACGGGCTGTTGCCCGTGCCGTTGACCAGGTGCATCCAGACGCACACTCCGAGTCCATGCGGGGGGTTGCCGACTCCAGCACTGACTGGGGGGGGGGGGGGATGCATCTGCAGGATCATGTTCCTGACAGGGGCTTCTAACAACCACAAATGGGGGGGGGGGGGGCGTGCTGTCCATCGTGGGTGTTTGGTAATGCCCAGGGCAGGACTTGCACGGGCTGATGGCGTGAAAGGAAATGGTTGTGACCGGCAACTCATGCCAGCGGGACCGGGACGGGGGCCGGTCACCAGGGAACATGGGAACGACCCTCTGCCATACCCCATCCCATCCCCCCGTTCCCACCAGCGGCCTCTCAGGACAGGCCATTCGCTTCGTTTTCCTCGTTATCCCCCTCTGCCGCAGCCATTCACATCGCTGCACCAGATATGAGCGGGACCGATACGGTCACTCAGCCCAGTGGTCTGCCGTTCAAACACCAGCTTGCTCGGCTCTTCTTACGCAATCAAATGACGATCATTGGACCTCAGGAGCATCGTCCCATGAACGAGGATTCTCTCTGCGAGTTCCACTTCAATTCATTGCAATTCCATTCATTGCATTGCATTTCATTGCCTTTCAGCTCAACTCATTTCATTTCATTTGATTGCTTTTCAATGCATTGCAATTATTTCAATTCATTTCATTGCAATTCTTTCAATTCATTTCAACTCAACTCAATTCAACTCAACTCAATTTATTTCATTTTCTTTCCTTTCCTTTTGTTTCAATTCAACTCACTTTATTTCATTCCATTTCAACGCAATTCACTTCAACTCAACGCAATTCAATTCGACTCAACTCATTTCAGTTCAATGAATTCTATGTCAACTCAATTCAATTCATTTATTTTCATTCATTTAATTTCAATTCATTGCAATTCAATTCATCTCAACTCAATTCAAGTCAATTTCCACCGCATGGAATCAATCCACTGCGCAAGGGGGAACCTGCACACCGTTGGAAGCCCTGATGCTCAGAACGCCATCAAGACGAATCCACAACCCCTTCAAACACGGGTCCGCAAGGGCCGCAACGGGCAAGCCCGCGATGAATTGCACCGCAGGTGCAGGTTGGCAAAGCAGAAGAGACACCTGCAATCCTTGACAAGTGGGAATCGTCAATCACAGGCCACCACATCACCGACCCACAAAACGTCGCCACATTCCTCAGCAGCAACAGTCTCCTGCTGAACCCCCCCCCCCCCAATGGCACCAGGGCACCACACCACACCTTCAGGCACGATTCTGGAACATCCTGCGCAAAAGTGTCCGTTGCCATGCGCTCCCACGTGCTCTCGCTGTCGGTGGTGGGCAGGTCCGGCTCCGGCTTCGGCTCCGCCGCCGCAGTCTCCGTCGGCGGCGGCGGCCCGCGCGCCATCCGGATGCCGAAGCGGTGCGCGGCCACCGCCAGCGGCGCGCCCGGGCCCGGGCCGGACCTGGCGGACCCCCGTCTCCCCTTCCGCCCGCGCTCGTCCTCGTCGCTGCTGCCGGGGCCCGGGGGGTCCGGTGCGCTGCAGCGCGCGCGACGGCGGCGGGTCTTGTGGGGCGAGGGGGCGCTCAGGGACGCCAGGCGCTGGATCCACGGCAGGACCTTGTGGGCGGTGGGGTCCGGGGCGGTGACGGGGCTGCGGCCCCGGGGCATGGCCTCCAGCGCGAAGCCGTCGGCGTTGGAGATGAGGGGCACGCGCCGGAGGGGCACGGGGGCGCGCGCCGGGGACCGACGGGACATATGGTCAGGGCAGGGCCAGGCCCGAGGTCCGGCCCTGCGCCCCACGGCCCATCCGCCTCACGGCAAAGCCCCGGGGGTTGGGTGCGTGCGGCTGCGGCACACGCTCATGCGCCCTGTGCGGCAATGCGAAGGCAGAGGGGGGTGGGTCCCCGGGTCGTTTGTTTAATGGAAGTTGAACCAAAATGCGGACCGTCCAATGGCCAGCTCCGTATTCAGGCAAACAATGGCACGGCGCTTGAAGGGTAACCAACGACGTTTGGGAGGCAACCGACAGCGTTTGTAGGGGGATAGATGGCGTTTGGGGTAACCGACAGCGGTTGGAGGGGAACTGACGGCGGTTGGAGAGGAACCGACGGCGTTTGGGGTAACCGACGGCGGTTGGAGGGGAACCGACGGCAGTTGGAGAGGAACCGACGGCGGTTGTAGGGTAACCGACGGCGGTTGGAGGGTAACCGACGGCGGTTGGAGGGCAACCGATGGCGTTTGGGAGGCAACCGACAGCGTTTAGAGGGCAACCGATGGCGTTTGGAGGGTACCCGACGGCGATCGGAGGGGAACCGACTAGGGGGGGGGGGGGGTTGAGAATCAACCTGCTCATTCACTTTGTTTCCTCTCCTTCCCCCTTCATGTTCATTGGTGGAAACAGGAGGAGACTCATCCGTGCAACAAGCCACTTCTGCAGGAGTGTGCACATGGAGGGGTGCCCTCAGCACAACGGAAAGGGACTCCACCGCCCCAAGGCGCTCGTAGTGCACTGAACGCAGAATAATTGGCCCACAAGCCAATTTGATTTTGGGGTAACTACTCTTTCCCCCCGCTGCATTCAGCCTGTTCAGCGTGTTGCAATCATTTGATGGTCGTCAGCTGCTTCCAAAAAGGGGGGGTCCAGTTTCTGAAATATTGGACACCATGCCCGGATTTGGCTCCCACAGCCGTTTTTTCATCAATGCTCCTTGGGAGGCGCTTAAGTGGGACTCTTTGATTGTGAATATAGTGTTGTTTGCCTTTTTATTGGGGGGGTCCTTCCGAATTTTGACCATCTTCAATTGTTCACTTTGACAACAGGCTGCCATCTAATGCATAAGAGCCATTGGGTCTCATACACCACAGGGAGGCCGAACCCTCGGTTTGGATGCAGACTCCCCCCCCCCCCCCCACACACACTGACTGTTGCCGGGGGGTGGGGGGTGGGGGGGGCGGTCCAGGAGGGTCCAGGTACAGGAGTGGGGGGAGGCGTCCAGGGGGCTTTTTTTTGGGGGGGGGGGGAGTGCTGCACCTGTCAGAAACAGGGATGGCTTTCTAGGGGAGGGCCCAAGCCCAACACTGGCTACATGCGACACTTTCTAGGGAAGGGCCTAAGGGGGCGCTTTCGCACAGCGCGGGCACAGCGCCAATTATTACGTTGTTTCTCCCGGGAACACCCCTGAAAATCACCCCCCTACAGAGGCGTGCATGATCCATTCAAAACAGCATCGGGGGTGCAGAAGTCAGGACCCTGGGACCCGTGGCTACCGCTGGTGGAAAACAGCCGACTTTTCGCACAGCGCGGGCACAGCGGTGCGTCCCCTAAGGCCAGAGCGGCTGTTGGGACACTGTCTACGGATCAGCCTACAAAAACCTCCATGCCCCCTACCCTCTTGGGTACCCAACGCGGGGGAGGAAATCAAAGTAGCCACATAAGCCCTGCCTTCTCGGGTCTTCTTGGGGGGAAATCAGAGCGGGCGCCTTTGGTGCCTGTGGCCTTCAGGCTCCTTCCGCGCCCATTGACTCTTGAGTCCAGGACCTTTCTTTTTTTTGGCAACAAACCGTTGGCTAAAGGCCCCCCCTGCGGGGCCAGAGGGGGGGGTGTCTGCGTCCTATCACCAGCGAAGCCGCCCCCCGTGTGCCCTGCACCAACCCACTGCACGGTTCGGGACGGTTGCTGTTGGATCTCGTGTGCCACACACTTCACGGGGATCGCCCCGGGCCATCATCGCGAGGGAGTGCGAGGGGGGCACTGCAGGCGGTGGTCGCCGACGTTGTTGCCGCTCTGCCTTTTGCACTGGACTTTTCCATGGCCAATCCCCCATCCCCCCGACGTTGCCCAAAAGGAGTGAAACAATGTTATGCCCCGACATTTGAGTGGGGCCTGAAATCCGAAGATCGCAAACACGACTGCGCCAATGCAGTCCCATCGACACCATCCACACACTCTGCCCCACACCCTGACTGACCCACAGCATCCCTCTTCCCCATCACAGCCCGGATCCCCCCCCCCAAAAAAAAGCGGCATCACAGCGTCCATACCTCGACGAGGCCGTGCTCACACACGGATATGAGGGGGGTGCACATTGGGTGTCGCAACATTGGCCATGGCTCCCGACGACATCAAATCCAATCGACATGGCCCATCCCGCAGCAGAAAGGAGCAGGGCTCCCCAGGTCGTAACAAAGGGGGCACTTGGTCGGCGCGCTGTTAAGCGCCCCCCCTCCAAGCTAAAAGGGGCCAAAAGCCCTGGGGGGCAGCTGGGGGAGAAAGGGGGTGTCCATGCCAAGAAAAGGCCATAAAGTAACGGATACAGAGCTCACATCTGCCCCCGTGTCACAGGCATATGGTCGTCGCCACAAACTTCAGTTCAATGTTTGACCTTCTGCTTTGCAGTACACCTCAAACGTGGGCCGAATGTTGCCTTGAGGGGGGGAGGGGGGTAGAGGCAGGGGGGGGGGGGGGGGAGCACGGAGATGGAAGAGGATGGGGATTGGAGCCTTGGACCATCGCCGTCCCCCAAACCTTCCTTCAGGCGCCTTCGGTGCCAATGGTTATGTCTGCCCCGGTCCAGTCCGGTGACCTCTGGTGACTAAACATGGCCCAAGGCCAAGAAAAGGGGGGAGGCGGGGGCTCCGACGGTCCCGCGACGGAGGAGGCGGCTCCCCCGTGCGGCCACAAAGACATACTGCGGATGTTCAGGGGGCGTTTTCGCACAGCGCGGGCACAGCGCCAATTATTCCGGTGATTATCCAGGAAACAACCCTGAAAACCACCACCTGCGGAATCATGCACAATTAATTCAAAACTCAAAAATTCAAACATCTGATGCTTGCCATGGGTCCCAGGGACCTAAATTCTGCCCCCTATAGCCCCGTCCACTGCAGCAGCCATTCAATGACGTCCTTTCAATCTTCTGAACTTACCGAACTCCCGGTGGTGGAGAAGAGCCAACTTTTCGCACAGCGCACGCACAGCGCGTGCACAGCGCACGGTACGCCCCCTCAAACCGGTGCCCAGCCCAACCTTCATGGCTGACCCACGCTTCCTGACGCCGGAGGAGCCCTGGGCTAGTGCACGTGCGCACAAGAGGCGATCAGCACAAAAAAGCGCAGGAAGACAATGGCTCGTCAGTGGCCCACAAGACCACAGGTACCTTTTCTGTCACAGAGAATGCAACGCGAAGAGGACCCGTGGGTAGGACACCGACAGGAAGGAAATCATATTAAGGAGCAATAGTCCATGGGGCTTCTACCCATTCCAGCCCCCAAACTCACCCAAGGGGCAAGTCGCGCGGGTTTCTGGAGAGCTGCCGCCCTGTATGACAAGAGGCTCCCCCCTCCGTCCTTTATGTTGCCTCACGTGAGGCCCGTCCATGCTTCATGAGCCCCTCCGCGCTGTTGGGAGACAGAGCACCCTCCTGCATGCTGTACAGCATGGTGGAGTGTCGTGCACGTGGGTAGGACACCGACAAGTTGGGAGCAGCCCTGCAGCGGTCCTGGCCAAGCAGGGACTCCTGGATCTGCCGTACAGTGCCACAGACTTCACACAGCTACGAGATACGAATGGGAATGCGGAGACCCCCTCCCCCCAGGCCAGAGGCCCCATGTGGATGGGTTGTGACGCGTCTCTGCCCGGCGCGTGCGCCGCGTATATAGGAAAAGCCCTGACCCCGCCACGGGACACAGATGCGTGTGCATGGCCGGGACTGTCAGGCACAAAGCAGAGGTGCTACAAAGTCCTACAAACTCTATCAATCTGGTCGACGGAGGGCAGCAGAAGATTCTGCCGTACATCATGACAAAGCTTCAAACGTCAAACAGCAGAGGCCCCCCTCCCCCGCTGGACTCCCCAGTCCACCGGTGGTTAAGATGACAAGGTACAGGACAGCCCCCTCCCCCCCCCCGCAGTCTGGGGGGCAGGCACACGAATATCGGAGGGACGGGGCAGATCTGTGTCAATCGCAGAATTGACAGGAATCGCTTTGGGCAGTGGGGGGGCAGGGGGAGCGTCTCGAAGATGCCTCCCAAATGCATCGCAGGACAGCGAAGTCAAGCGTTGCTGGCCAGCCTCCCTCAGCCCTGCACATCGGGTGTTGAATGGAGGGGAAAGGGTTTGGGGGGGGGGGGTCGTACAGAAATGACGTGACGGGGGCGGAGGTCACAAAGGACCGACCGTGGGACAGCGACAGCAGAGCCACGGCGAATCGTGCAAACGAAAAGGCGAACCAACTGCGCACAAACGCTCTGGAAAACGGTGGCGCAGGGCCATGCGCCTCGGCAGAGCCGCGCCTGCGAAGGTCCGGGAGGGGGGCGGGCCGCCGGACGGGCGAGGGGGCACGCCCCGTCGGCGCAACGACCAATCGCCCGAGCGGAGGCCCACAGCACCGGGGCCGTCCCCCCAACGCACACCGACCTCCGGCCCCTTGGACACCGCAAATGCCGGTGACCGAGGCAGTGCGGCCCTGCGGCCGCACTCCGATCGATGGACCACGACGCAAAACGTTGTTGTCGGGTGCCCAGGCGCACGCCTCCGCCGCCCCAGTGGCGGCGGCGGCGGCGGCAGCAACGCACGGGCGTCGTGCGACGAGAAGCCGCGCGCGCTGCTGCCTCCCGTCGCGTCCGGCGCTGCAGTTCGTGGGACGCCGGCATCGAACACCCCTGGGCCCCGTCTCGCCTGGCGGGCCCAGTCCCGGTGGGCCCCGCTTCCAAACGTGGGGCATGGGCTCAGGGCTGCCCGCACAGCGCCATGAAGGGTCGGGGCGCGCATCGCGCAGGGGGCGCCCGCAACTTGATTGTGGTGTGTTGGGGGGGGGGGGGGGGGGACGAGGCCTTTGGCGGCGCCTACTGGCCTCTCGCCACCGCTCATTCTGACCCTCTGTGGGCCCGAACGTGTTTTGGTTGTGTCAACGGAGCCCCTTCATGACTTGTCCTGTTTGACTACTCCGGGGGTCGGCTGTCCCGGAGACGGGGCTGTTGCCCGGGGGTGGGGGGGCTGTGCTTAATATCTGTGAGGGCAAGGGTGGTGCCGACCCCCCTTCCCGGACCAAAGTGACCATCGTGGGAAAGAAGGGCATAGACAATCGGGAAAATCAGGTCGGGCCATTTTTGGTACACAAACTTGTGGGCCCTAGGCCCAGGGATGCATTTGAAGGGAAGGGGCCTCAGAGGGGGTTCCAAAAGCGATTCGGCAGGTGCTTTGGAGAACGTTGACATAGTCGCAGAGGGCGGTTTTTGTCGGTTAGAAATGCCGTGGAGGCTTGCGGTTGTGGTCACAACGACATCGGCTGGGCCATACCCTCGGGGCCCTGAAGTGGGGGGCACCCCTGCCCCTTCCAACGCATCCCTCCCCAGACCCCCCCCTTTAAGCACAGTCCCGGGTATAAGGAGGGGGGGAGGGGGTACAAGGAGAGGGGAGGGGGGGGGGTTCGACGCACACCCCATCCCGTCCCCTGAACGGGAGGCGGAGGTTGGGGCAGGACGTCATCCCCTCCCCCCTCAAAGACGGGGCTGGCCCAACAATAACGCCGGTGTTCAGCCTCACGCAGCGCACACGCCAGTCATTTGGGGGGGTACTCAGCGCAGGAGAGGCGCCCGTCAGCCTCCCGCCTGGGGCCTGCGCCGGGGGGCGCAGGGGGTCGGCACGGACCTGCAGCCCCGCGTCCCGTTCACTCCCCCAAAAGAGCGGCCCCCGCTGGGCCCACGTCGGCGCCCAATGCCCAGCCCCTCTCCCTCCCGCCCGCGCCGGGCCCGGCGGCGGCGCGGGTGGAATGTGCACGCGACCGCCGGCCGCGTTCGCTCCGTGTGCCCCGCCGGCGTATCGCGGCCCCCGGCAGCGCCTTTGTTGCTGCGCGGGGGACCGCCCGGCGCTGGCGCGGGCACCCGCGACTGATGCACCGCCCCATCGGGACGGGGGATTGGCCGGGCCCTCAGTGCGCGTCGTCCATCTCCGGGGTCTGGTACAGCGCGCAGTCCATCATGTTCTCGTCGTGCACGGCCGCGCACATCCCGCCGAACCCGAGCGTCGCGTTGTCCAGGTCGCACGCCACGATCATGCCCTTCATGACCTCGTTCCCGATGATCATGAGGCCCGGCTCGAGGCTCGCGTCCTCGGCCAGGCCCCCGAAGCCCGTGGCGTTGGCCAAGGGCACCGAGCCCGACCACATCGGCGCCGGGAACCACAGCGTCTGCGCACGGGGAGGGCCATGCACGGACGCGGGGCATCCGCGGGGAGTACACATGTACACGTCATCCCAGGCAAAGGGCGGCGGGGGGGGGGGGATCCCAAGAAAGGGGGGCAGGTTGGGGATAGGGGGGGGGGGTTTGGCACAATGCCTCGGTATTCGGTTGTTTGCCTTTGGCAGCGCCTATTAGCCTCTCGCCACTGCTCATTCTGACCCTCTGTGGGTCTGAACGTGTTTTGGTTGTGTCAACGGAGCACCCGGATGACTTGTCCTGTTTGACTACTCCGGGGGTCGGCCGTCCCAGAGACGGGGCTGTTGCCCGTGCTGTTGGGATAGCGGGGGGGGGAGGTTGGGGGGGGGGGGGGTCACGGAGTTGGGAGGGGATAGGGATTGGAGCCAAGCCCAGGACCCCTGCCTTCCACTAAACCCTCCTCCCTTCCTCCATGCCCTCCGCATCCCATGCACAGCCAGCCCTCGGGCAGGCACGGCATGGGCCAGGGCTGCGCTTGAGGGTGAGGCAGGCTTCAGGGAGGGTTCAAGAGGGGCTGCACCAGCGGTTACGGGCGGTTGGAGAGCGGGTTCAGTGGCCGTGCGGGCGGTTGCAAAACGGTTGGGGGGCATTCGGGGGGTGTACAGAAGCGGTTGGGGGGGACCAGACAGTCATCCCCGAGGGGGGGGGGGGGGGGGGGCAACAACACCCCCTTCAAGCGCAGGCCAAGGCACAAGAGACTGAGAGAGAGGCACAAGAGAACTGGCGCTTGGCCGGACGAGCGTATCTGTTGGGGGGTACGAAGGGGGGGACAAGGGGCACTGGGGCCGCAACGCAGCACAAGAAAACGCACGGCCACAACAGCCCCCCAAGAGAGAGAGACCACCGATGCACAAACACACATCATTTGTCGTGTGGGACCAGCGGAGACAAGTGTGACTGTGCTCTGGGACAAATGGGGACAGGCCGGAAAAAAACTTTGGAGGGGGTGAAAATCTTTGTTGTCCTCTGTGTTGCCAAATGCTCGGATTTTTGTGGAGAATTCAAAAATGGGTGAAGAACGTGCAAGACCATTGTGACCCCCCGGCTCAGCCTCCGGGTCGGACCTTGGCTGCTGAGAGCCGTGAGCTGATGGGTGGCTGGATGGATGGGCGCCTGCAGCGCCTCCCCAAACTCTCCAATTGCAGAAAGGCGGGTCCGAGAACTTTTGGGGGTCCGGAGGGAGGGCGGGGCGGGGCGGGTTGGGCGTCTGGATTCGAACCGCCCCCCCCCCCCCCCCTTTGCATCCCGCGCACACGGGGCACCGGCAGGGCAGCACGCACCACGTCGTTGTCCAGCATCAGCTGCAGGCCGCTGACCGACGGGAGCTCCCCGAGGTGCCCGTGCTTCTGGAAGACGGCCGACGGCATGCTCATCCACGTGTTCCCCGTGTCGAACCGGGCCCGGGTCACGGGCAGGTTGGCCAGGATGGTGCCGTCGTAGGCCACGGCCAGGGCCCGGCGGATGCGGATCACCCACTGCGGGGAGTACGACAGCAACGGGTACTCCTTCGCCGTCACCAGGGGGACCCAGCCCTTGATGCCCTTGTGCACGCCGCCGAGGATGATCTCCCCCGCGTCCCCGTTCGGCTCGATGGCGATGGAGTAGATGGACTTCTTGAAGATGCCCCTTTTCCCAAACACCTGCGAACGCCCGAGCAGGACCCGTGGCAAAACCCCCTCGGGGGGTCGGGCCATGGCGTCAGGTTTTGAGATACCCCGGACGATCCTGACCTTATGTCAGATGTACACAGTTCAGCACTTCTCAATGGCACCGCAATCACAAATCCCCCGTGAAGAGTCACCCCAGAACGTGCGACGCCCCCCCCCCACCCCCCAACCCCCCGGAGGAACGGTCACCGGTCATAGGCCATGACGTCAGGTTTGGAAATACCCCGCATGATCCTGACCTCAGGCCAGACTCTCTGAGTTCAATTCATCGCAATGTCCTGCAACCACAAATTGTTTTGCCTTGCCGCTCGGGGGTTGGGGGTTGGGGGGGGGGGGGGGGAAGCCCTGAGATCTTGCTGCTTTTTGTTTCTGGCGGTTGGCGGCGGCGATCGGCTTCTCGCCATTCACGAAGACCCCCCAAGAGGCTGTGTTGGCCCACCGTTTCTGTTTCTCCATCGGTGGCGGGTCGTGGCACCAACGCGTTAAGGATCCACACGGCACTAATCTTCAGCGCAAAGTACGAGGTACTCTGCTACAGCAGAGTGCCTTGCGGTTCTACAGGAGTGTCAACACAATCCAATTTTGGAGCAAATCCCCCCCCCCCGCTCTAGTGCCTAACACCCTTTTCCTGAACAACATCGACAAACCTGCTTGATCAAGCTCAAGACAGTTTCACACCACATCACCCCCTCCACATGCGGTTCCCATTTCAGTGGAATCTTGTAGACTAGACGGAGGAGCACTGGAACTGTACGGCGGTGCAGGGGGGGGGGGCGGGGGGCATAAAAATTTAGTCAGTGTTCCAGTTGGTACTTTCGGGTGTAAGCACCCTTCTGGGCTTTCAGGAGGAAATCGTCCACATTGCTTGTCCCGAGATGGTGGAGAAATTCTGGTGACGGAGGGTGGGACACTTGTGCCTCTGCTCACAGGGGCTGCATCGGCCCCTTGGCGACTCTCCCGTGCCACGCCAAGTCATGCCCAAGACCGAAAATTCTGAAGGGTGCTCTCCACCGCCTGGAAGAGGGGGTGGGGGTTTCCATACGGGTGGGTAGGTCAGTACACCCCATGTCCAGTGTCATGCATTTTGGATGACCTGTTTGGGGGAGGGAGGGGGGGAGGGGGGGATGCAGGTGAGGCGGAATGCCTGTCCCATGACTCACAATTGCCGCCTGCTGCCCATGAGGGGGGCTCGAGTTCAGTTCTCTACCCCCACCCCCCCACGGCGTGGGCAGGGGGGGGGTCCAGAGGGGGGGGGGGTCAGGCCCGACATGTAAGCCCCCCCCCTCCCATGCTGCTGCCCCCCCCCCCCCCGGCGCCCACTCCCCTGCCAGCGCGGAAGGAAGGGGTGAAGGGGGATGGGATTGACCCTCCTCCTCAGCGGCCGAGGTTCGAGGGCACAGGAGATGTTCTGACAGCAGTGCACAGGCCATGGCTGTCGTTTCGAGGGTTGCACTGCACAGGTGACACTCAACATCCCTCCTCTGGCGGGTAAGAGCCGGTCAGAGGGCTTGGGCCTGGACATAAGCGGTTGGCACGCTTATCCGTCAGCAGCATCCCTGGGGGGGGGGGGGGCGGGAAGGGGGCGGGGGGGGATCCATGGCACATCCCTGATACCCGCACGTACTGTACACCATCACCTCAAGTGACATCTCATCTCTACTCCATCATCCATGGCACATCCCTGACATCCACCCATGCTGTACACCCCCCCTTTCTGTGGTGAAAGTACAGGGGCACTCAAGAATACAATAGGGCTTGTCTTAATGAAAAGACGAGGTTTCAAAGTTTTTGACGGTTCTCTAGCCCTTGTCAAACGACAAACATTGTTGTAAAAACGCCCCATCGAAGCCAAGTCGTGAAACAAGAACGGCAACCATTTTTGGAAGCAACAAAATCGTACACCCAACGTCTTCACGATAATCGATTAAAATGGCTGACAATCCCGAAAAGGGGGGGCCGTGGGGGGGATGGGGCGTCAAGGCGGAGCCCTCCCCCCTTGCACGGACAAGCTTGCAGCCGTTTGGGCGCAAACCGCTCCGGCCATCTGGGCGACGGCATCGCCGTACAGGCCACGCGCACTTGGCCACTGGGGAAGGGGACGCAGGCGACCCCCCTCCCCCGGGAGGCGGTTCTCACGAGGACTGAGTCGAGCATGTGGATCCGCTCCCTCGGACGCAGGCCCGGAGGGGGCGATGGAGTCGGACCCCAGCCCCATTACAGGGGCCCCCGGGGGGGGGGGGGGGAGCATTGTTTCGCCAGGGAAAATTTCACGGGGGGGGGGGGGGATGCCGCCAGCATTTGGCAATCCCAAAGCCCCCAAGTGCCGCACGCACACCCTCAAGAGCGAGCCCGTGCTCCGTTCCGAGGCAGCGCATCAACGTCTCCCACGGACACCTGAGCACTGCGGCGTACTGGAGGAGCGGGCTGAGAAGTGGTGCAAACGCGCCATCCGATGTTGAGTGACCCACAGTACGCAGTGCCATTGGGACAACGACAATACTATGGGAAGGAACGGCGTCCCCCCGTTATACCATATCCATCGCTTCATCCCTTGCCCCTCGCCCTCTTGTGGCCCGCTTGGTTGGCTGGCCGGCCAGCTTCCATGCCATTCATGGAGCTGAGTGGATCCTTCAAGTCGAGCAAAAGATCAGTC
The DNA here is from genome assembly GCA_964036045.1 of Eutreptiella sp. 'Long Island Sound 2002'. Classification (NCBI taxonomy): domain Eukaryota; phylum Euglenozoa; class Euglenophyceae; order Eutreptiales; family Eutreptiaceae; genus Eutreptiella; species Eutreptiella sp. 'Long Island Sound 2002'. The sequence continues at coordinate 35,253,921 of OZ038389.1, read as the reverse complement.
CGCACTGCGGTGCCGCCGCCCCTGAATGTCGCCTGGGGACATTGTTGCAATTTTCGAACTTTCCCCACAAACTTGTACCCGCCCGACGCCCCCCTCCCCTCCCGCGCCCCTCGTACCAGCGCTCACCGGGCCCCACGCGGGTCAGTGCACCTGATTGATGAAGGACTGGGTGTCCTTCTCGTCCAGCAGCCCGAGCCCCACACCGGAGTGCCGTTGCGGCGACATCAATCCCACGATGGACCGGCCCGGCATAGTGCCGCCCTGGACGACGTGGGAGACGTTCTTGACGACAACCCCGAAAGAGGCCGCGGGCATGGACACCGCCAACGGACCGGGGCCTGATCCGGAGCCAGCTTTACTATTGGACCCTGCGAGCAGGTCGCTCAGGAACTCTAGTTTATCTTGGGCCCAGGCAACCGTGTTCGATTGCGAAACATAGCCCACCGTGCTCATGCGGCCTGTGTACGTACCTTTACGGAAGAGAAGGGAGGGGGGGGGTACAAAGAGAAGGGGGGGGGGGTGGACGGCATGAGAGAGCGAGAAAGGGAGCCAGGGAGCAAGAGAGGGAGCGAGGGAGCAGGGGGGCAGGAGGGAGGGAGGGAGGGAGGGAGGGAGGGAGGGAGGGAGGGAGGGAGGGAGTTTGAGGTGGAGCTAGGGCAAAGCACCTTTGATAGTGCGCAAACTGCCCGCCCCGGGACCATCTATGTGGCTCTGTCTGCCTGGCAGTGACCAACCAACTCCTCTGCCAGTCCCCTGTTACCTCCATGTCCGTGGACCTTCTGTGGCCTTCATCTTAGCGCTCCTCACACTTCCTCCTGGCAGCCATGGCCACAGTGTACACAGGCGGAAAGCGCAGGATCTTGCTTTGGCTGTGCCTGCCCGTTGGTGTGGTGTAGTGTGGTACGGTGCGGTGGTGTGGCATGGCGTGGCGTGGCGTGGCGTGGCGTGGCGTGGCGTGGCGTGGCGTGGCGTGGCCTGGCATGGTGTTGTGGTGCGGTGTGGGGTGGGCTGGGGTGGGGTGTGGTGAGTGGGGGGGGGGGGGGGATGCCATGGGTCTCTCATCCAACCGGGCTTGAGGTGCAGGTCTAGGACTTGGTCCTCAGCCACACTCTCTTGTCTCCATCCCTGATAGAGCAATCGTCCGCCAAGGGTACCCCCACTTCCTGTCGTCAGATACCCCCCTCAGCTGCTCACAAGCTGAGGAGTGTTCTTACCCGGGAAGTGCAGTGAGAACCCGTTGTGAGGAAGTCAGAGGCATGCTTTGCCAAGAACGCCACGAAGGCACAACACCAAGGCCAGAACAATGTGTTGCTTCGTTTGTACTTCGTCAACCACATCCCTTTGCCCATATGAACGGGCTGCCACACTGGTGTCCCTTTTCATTCTTCCTGTCACCCTAGTTACCACCCTTAGGATGATGGCAGAATGCTGCTTTTACCCTTGCGGGATCCTTTGCCTTGGCCTCTGGCTTAACTCTGGCGAGTTACAGAGGTCATGCAAAGTGAGACAGATAAGTGGCCAATTGCAGAGGGAAAGAGGGAGCGAGCAAGCGAGCGAGTTGGAGTTGGAGTTGGAGCAAAGCATGTTATACGGTGCGCAGGCTGCCTGCCCGGGAACTAGTTACGCGGCTGCTGCTTGGACTTTGTAGCATATACACAACCGCTTTTTGCCGCATTTTGGCCGCACCCACCCCTCCTTAGAAGTTCACTCCGTGAGTTGCAATTCAGCATAGGGGCCTCCATTCATCCACAGGAGTGCCATGGTTGTGGTCACAATCTGGGTGTGCCGAGCCTGCATGGTGCAGGCGCAGTGCACACGCGGTGGGCATACTCCCTCTTTTGGTAGATTTGCGTGCAACACTTGAGGCTGACGTGGGGTTGCTACCACTCCCAGCCATTTCCCATGATGGGCATTGCCCTTTTACTGCAGCCGAAAGCTACCTGATGAGCCGCATCTCATTTTCAATTTCATGGGGTGTTGGGTCCCAGGGGATCCTCAGGACTTCTCCGTGATCATACGCCGCTTGCGGTCCTGGTTATTGCATTGCCTACAATTTTTGGCGGCGATTTTGAATGGGTTTTCGGGCCGTTTTGGGCAAACAACGCTGTTTGAGGGAAGAAAATGCGCCGTTTTGGGAGGGCACCTCTCGACTTGCCGCCAGCGCCCCGGGACGCCACCGGTGAGTTTTTGGCTCCAAACTTGGATTTGGCAAGGCCACCACCACCTCGGGTCTAAGATGGCTAGAGTAGACTAGAGCCCGAAAAATGGGGCAAATGCACAGGGGTGGCATGGACATGCACAGGGGCACACAGGAGAAAGGGTATGCACGTTTGCCATGCAATGATCTGACATCAGCAGCCCAGCAAATCCCGTTTGGCCCAGCGTCACATCCACGTCGCCTTTGGTCATTGGCTGATGTTTGGCGTGCGAAAGGGAGGGACTGACCTTTGTTTTTTGGATACTCCCCTGCCGTGTGCTGGCAGCTGGAATTGCATTGCTGTCCGACGACGATCAAATCCGCGGAGCAGGAGTCGATAATGACGTCAATGGGGTTGCCACCGATGTGGAGCGTGCACTTGAAGACCCCTTCGTTTGGGGCCCCTTTGGTGTGATACAGAGGAAGTCGGACAGGGCCAAATCGTGGCTCCTCCTGCGGGGGGGTTCTGGACATGCATGATCCGGTAAGAAATCCGAAAACCATTGTACCAGCGTGTAACGGCTATGGCAGACGAAGGCGGTCAGTTTGGGGGACGCTCCCAATACCTCACATAATCAGCCCCTGTGGGCGATGGCCTATGCACCACTGATAACACACTGATAACTATGCAACGAGGAGAGGGGCCCTTTTGTGATAACCACAGTCTACGCACACCCCTGCACCCCCGGCTCTAATTGCTGTTCAGGCACTGCAGGAAATCTGTTGAGCAACCCACCCAGATCCTTCCTGCGGTAAGGACCCTTGACCCACACACAGACCACCAGTCCTGTGGATTGCTTCACGTTCTGTACTCGCAGGTGTCGTTTTGCATCAGGGCAGGGGGCCTGCCCTATCGTACCCATGCACCCAAAAGAATTGAGGTACCTACCCAGACCCCCCCCCCCGCCGGGACCATTCAACGGTAACAAAAAAAAAGGGGGGCACTTTTGGGGAGTGACACCAGAGCAGCACGCCTGTCAAGGTGATGCTACCAGGCCAGCCACTGAGCAAAGTCCCACCACTTTTGGTGGGTTTTATGTTGTTTTTGGTTTTGGGGACACTTTTTTATGTTGCGAATGCTCTTTGTGCAATTCCGGAAACTGCTTCTGGTTGTGAACCGTTTTTTCCCCCATATTTTTCTCATTCACCCCCCCCCCCCCGCATGCTGTAGGCTCTTTGTTCTGTGCACTCTTCGGCTCAGCATTCATATTGTGCTTAACCTACGCTTCACTGTGCACCGCACACATTGAGACTCATCAGTTGGCATCACAGAGAAGATGGCAGAAGAGTGAGATATGATGAAAAAAGAAGAGAATTCCAAAAGTAGAGAAAAAGGTTGTACTTCGGGGCTTTGGGAAGCAGGGGGGGGGGGGGGCACTTTGAAAAAAAACACAGTTTTCATCCTGTTTTGACCCTCACTTGGTCCCGAAATCTCCCACTTCCAAGGCTATTTTTTTGGAACTTTGACAGGGCCAAAACTAATCACCACAGGCTCAAAACAGGCTGAAAAGACTTGTTGAGCATCCCAAGTGGTTTGTGGACAGCTTTGGGGAAAAAATCATTTTTGAGTGTACGGGGACCCGTTTTGGACACCTTTTGGCCACAGCTGGTTGAGGCTCCGTGCGGTGCCTGGGCAGGTCATGGCGCACACGAATACATTGGTCTAGGCGTCTAGTCCAGCGAGTCCCATGTATGGAAACCACACAAAAGGGGGGTTTGCGGGCAGAATAGGTGCCCCGGTCGTGGCACATGCCATCGGTTTTCCTTCATTTGGCCATTTTGAGTGGGGTGTGGGGCTGTTTGGGGTCGAAAAATGGTTGGTTTTTGGCCCAAATTGTGCAGATTTGGGTACTTCAGGGGAAGGGGTGTATAAAAAAGAGGTTTTCAAGAATGGTTGCCAAATGGTTGAGAGGCACATTTTGGTTGGTACAAAGCGGTGGGAGGGCTGTTGGGTGTGGGCAGAACCAAAGGGCTTCCCCTGGAGTGCAAGCTCTCCATCCTCGATAGAGGAAACATTGAACCATGGGATGTGCTGGGTGCTCACCAGGAACCCCCTCATCTTGCGTGGTGGCTGAGTCGTTTGCATCACTCCGATGGACATGCTCCAATGGTCCATACCGGAGGTAACGGAGGTAATTGCGGCAAATGCAATAAAATGCGCACTAATTGATGCAACTCATCAGGTTTGCCATGCCACATGTTCCTAACCAAACCGTAGTGCAGTAAGTGAGCAAACAATGGCTCAATGTGTGACCTATACCACACATGTACATCTTTGCAGCATTGCTGCCGGGCTGTACCAACTGTCCCTAACCAATTGAGTCATTTTAGTGTCCAGGTCAAACTTGACCAGTGGTGGTGGCAGTGGTGGGTGTAAAGGGGGGGTGTTAGTGCGCCAGGCGTGCACCATGCATCTTTTTGGCCCAATCCCCCACCCATGACCAGCCATTTTTCATTTTTCTCGGTGTAGCCACATTTTGGTCCCCACAAATTTAGTAGCCCCTTGAGTCAAGGATTCGGACACACAATAGACACATTGAGTCGCCCCTTGAGTTGGAGATATGGACTCAGAGTCCACAAACGGAGTGGCCCCTTGATTTGAGAATGGACTGAGGTGATTTCTTTGATTTTGAGGTTGTGGGCCATGATGGTGCTGTAAAAGCTAGAGTCAATGCCATGGTTGATCAGTTGGTTGTTATCAGGCCTAGCACAATGTCCAATCGTGAGAGTGGCACGCAGATCAGTATAATTTGGATCCTCCGGAAAATTGCTCACACTCGTTTTGGATTGTTTGCTATTTTGGCTCATGTAAATGGGTTTGCCTTCTGTTGTTCCGTTGTTGCCCCCCAAACCTCCCACTTCCCAGCCCTGTCTAACTTCAGAGCTGCTTTCGAGAGTTTCCTCCCCGCACATACACAGCAACCAACCGGGATTACAGAGAATTGTGTTTTGAATTGGACACCTTGCACTCATCCGTTGTGAAAGCCATAATTGACTGGAAATTGAGGGAAAAGAAGCAACCGATTGAGGGATGGTAGGCAACCTGAGGTGAGGTCCCGGGTGCTCTCCAGGTTCATACCATTATCAAGCCGAAAAAGGAAGACCACAAACTGCATGAATGCCACTTGGGGCGTGTGAAGCAGCAATTCGGAGCTAAGGACGCAAACAATTGTCTCGCTGTGGAGAGAAGGTGAAAATAACGGCCAACCATCCATTCTCACTCTCTATGAAGCTGAATTCCACAATGCGTCATTGAATGATCACAGGCTCCTGGCCGCGTAGGGGCACAGCAAGATGACAGGAAAAGGTTCCAAAACCTGGTCAAAATTGGCCATCAATGGCTAGCTGTAACCAAATTGGGTGTCTAAGATGCGGTGGTGGCTGCCATATATACTGCAACACCATCAAAACCACCCAATGAACGTCCTGCAACCATGTCTTGCACCATTTTCACTTGTTTTGATATGAAGTGGGCCAAAAAAAAGGCCTACATTTAGTGCCATAAAGTGCCCCAATACTACATGGCTTGATCCCTGCTGAGGTCTGTACCACAGCGTGGACCAAAAAGATTGAGGATATCAACTTTGAATTTGACTTTTGGGTATCTTAGTGCCGAGGCACACCAGCATAAATATGACAAGCCGGCCATCAGAGGCAAACAAGGTTGGGGGCGGCAGTGCTGTTGCGCAGGGGGATTGCCCCCTCGTCAGTATTGTGGAGCATGTGGCATCCCTGTTGGATGCACGCCAATGATGTGGTCGGTGCTATTGTCTTCGCTCTTGCCAAGGGTATTGTAGGTAGCCACGAATTCCGTGGTTGCCTCCTAAGCTGACACAAGTTTAGGTCATGGGAGAATGGCCCTCGGGGGCACTTCCTATGCGCCCCCAAGCAAGTGTGCTGCAGGCGCCGCAGGGGAAGAGAAAACCCACTGTAATGCAGGTTCGCCCAACCTTTCTCTAATGCACCATCATGGATCAAAATAGAAAAATTAGACAGTCTTTTCAGCTTTTGCCTCAGTTTGACGGGTGCGTTATGGGATGGCCTCAAATGCAGCCTTCTGAACCGCATTGCTTGTGGCAATATGGGCATGGGCCTTGGCGATTCCAATCTTGGGGAGATCCCAATGTGCCCGAGGCTGATCCTTGGCCTTTGTCCTCGGCTTTTTCCTCTGCCTTTCCTTAAAGCCTCCACAAGAGGTGTGATACCGTTGACGTGAGGTGGATGACACTTTTGTTGCTACTCTTCCAACTCTGGGTCTGTCTTGTCTTCCTGCAAGCCCCAAAACTTAATGAAATGTCTCACCTGCCCCGTCTAAAAGCACAAGTGTCTCCCCTGCAAGTGATACAAGACCAGCCTTCACTCACTGCCATTCCTCATCACCGGGCTGACTTCTCCCTTCCTCCCAACAACAGGCAAACAAAACCGCAGCACAATGCAAATTCCTCCATCAAATCTGTCTAGGAAAATGTGGCTCCAAATCACAAAAATTGGAATCAACAAGAATTTGGCACCACAACAATCCAGTGCCTCCGGGTAGCGTAGCTTGGGCAGGGGGTGGGAGGTACACTGCAACAGGGGACTGGTCTGCTTCCAGGCGTCGGAGGTAAGGCTGAACGAGTGCCATGCTTTGCACCCTCAGGAGCTCTCAAAGACTGCCAACTGTATCGGGAGACACGCGGGAAGGGGGAGGGAGGGGGAGGGTAGCACGCTTTTGAAAGCCCGAACTTGTGGAGTCCTATGCACACCGACCCAAAACACCACAGCCCTGCGCGCAGCATCGGGCGGCAACATCAACATTTCCCAAAATTTCCAAAAATTTCCAAAAATTTCCAAACGTTGCCACATATTTCGAAAAATTTCCTACAATATGGACCGCAGCCTCAAGGGAAGGTCAGCAGGGCGTTCTCAGCCACACAGGCCCGCAGCATCGGCATGGGCACCGGTTGTCTCTTTCAGAATCAGCCCAGAATCAGTAAGCCCCGTCCTGCCACCCCCAGAGCCCAGCAGGACCCGGCGGCGCAACTCGAAAGGCCGCGCCCCGCCAAATCATGTGCGGCAGACGCCAGAGGCAAGTCTGGGGTCAGGCTGCTGCCCGGAGGGAGAAGAGGGATCGGGGTCCCTGCCTCACGAGAGCTGGCGGTGGGAAGTGCACAGGGGGATCCGGGCGAGTCTCTATCTGAGGGAGGGAGGGGGGCTCGTAGTGGGACACCCGCGGGACGGCGGCCCTGAACAAGGCGCATCGCGCACGCACAGCGGCACGCCGCACGGCCACACGGTGCAATGCGCGACGCTCTGACCCCCCACCCCCACCGTCCGGCGGGAGGCCCAGGGCATTGGAGGGGGACACGTCAGGGGGGGCTCAGTGGGGGCGTACCGGCGCTCCTCCGGATGACGGGCACACGCCCCCGAGAGTTGTGGTGCGGAGAGGGCGGGAGGGGCACTTTCTGAGGGATTTGCCGCGCCCTGTCCACCCGACGGCTCCCCCACTGAACCGGCTCAGCGTCGCTTCAGAGCCCTCCTGTCGCCTGGAGCACCCCCCCGAACGGTGGGGGCCAGAGCCCCCCTTTGAACTCCTTCCCATCCAAAACCACCACCGGCCGATGTGCAGAGTCGTCGGGGGCGCCATCATGCGTCACCCCAGGCGGCCTGTGTGCCTTAAGATCGGCCCCCAAAGCCAAATCCAAATCCCCATCCAAAACCGTCACCCCCCCCCCCCCCAGTGTCTCCCCTTGTCACCCCCAGTCCCCCGCCCCCATGCACCCCATCACTCAGACCGCCCCCCGGGCACCAGCCGGGCCACTGGTATCCCACGGTCCAGTGCCTCGCAATGCACCGCCGCACACTTGTGCAGGCGGCAGCACAAAGAACGCGCCCATACAGCCCCCCTCCCCCCCCCCCCGACGCTCCGGGGCGGTGCCCTTGTCCCCCCTCCGCGGACCGACCCTCTGGTGTGGCAGCCTCACTCGACTGACGGAGTAGAGGGCGGGAGGGAATGGGTGGGTGGCCCCGGGCAAAGCCGTGCCCTGAGGCGGAGCAGGCGCCCACACATGATCGCGAGTCTGACGATGGGACGGTGTGCCGTGCAGTCCCCTGGCCCCATCCGTAGCCCCGGCGGCGGCCCAGTACCATCGATGTTGGGAGGGTCAGAGCAGAGGTCAAGGGGAACGGGGTCACTCGCACTGAGTGTGGGTGGCGGCGGGTGTCCACACGAATCCCAGAGCAGACGGGGGGGGGGGGGGCAGGGATGCATTGGAAGGGGGGATGGTACCCCCCCCCCCCCCATTCCATGGCGCAGCCACTGTCCCCCTGGCGCCAAGTGCCAGCGTCAATGGCATTTGTAACCGACAGTAACCGCCCCCAACCGCTTCGGCAACCTCCTCCAACCGCCTGCCTAACCGCTGCTGGGGCCACCTTTGGGGTCCCTCCCCTTCTAATGCATCCCTTCGGGGGGGGGGGGGGGGGGCAACGCCTCAAAAAGGTGCGGTTAGCGAAGGTGTGGGTTGGGCCTTTGGTGGAACTACCCCGTCCAACACCGCCACCTCCCGAGAGCTACTGAATCGCACCCACTCAAAGGCACATGCCTTCAAAGAGGAGTGGGATGGGGGGACGTTGTGTGGTCTTGCACACACCATCGCCTCACGAAAGTGCTGCAAGGGCAGAAGAGGGGGGGGGGGGTGCCGACACACAGGCCCACCGCCCAAATGCGGGTCCGGGGTGTGTGTGGAGGGCGCAGTATCGGGGACAAGCAGCGCCTTGACGACGACAAGCGGGTGCCTCTGCGCGCACGCGACATGGGCCCCGCGCCGGGGCCACCGCTGCGCTGACCCTGGGCACCCGCGAAGATCGCGGCACCACCGAAACCCCCACCCTCGATCCCCCGGAGTTGGTCGGCAGCGCGATCCAAGAACGGAAAAGAAAAGCACAGGCCAACCACCTCCAAACACCGTCCCCGCCTCGAAGCTCTGGACCGTGCGGCTTTGGAGGGAGCAGAGGTCTGTGGATGACCGGGCGCCCGGACTGTACGATGCATGTCCCCAGTGCAGAGGGGGGGGGTGGGGGGCAAGGCAGGCCTGACGGGGAGGTCTGCCACCGCTGCTCCGGGGGCGATGGCCCGCTCCGCTGCAACCGCCCCCAACCGCCCCCAACGGCACCCCAACCGCTTCGTAACCGCCACCACCCGCCGCCCAACTGCGGCGGGTACGCGCCGGGTACCCCCCCGCCCCTTCGAGCACAGGACCGGCGCAGGGCCCGGGCGCACACGGAGTGCGCCGCGCAAGACGGAGGACGCGGGCTTACTTGCCCACCTTCTTCCCCCGCCTGCCCCCCACGCGGTTGCCCCCCTGCCCGGTCTTGACTTGGCCGAGCTTCTTGCGGCGCTCGAAGTCGCGGAACTTCTCTCCCCACGTTTTGGTGTCCATCGGCGCGTTCTTCTTCTTGGTCTTGCGGGAGTCCAGGCGGTTGGAGCGCATGAGCATGCGGACCGAGGGCAGGGCCTTCTTGTTCTTGCTGCGGAGGGGGGGGGGCGAGGGGTGCAGGGGTGTGGACGGCGGGGGCGGGAGGTGGCGGGTGGGGGACAGCGGACGGGCGGGAGGTGGCGGGTGGGGGACAGCGGACGGGCAGGAGGTGGCGGGTGGGAGGACGGCGGACGGGCAGGAGGGACCCGGACAAAGGCAGCAGGCCGGCAGGAGTCAGGTCCCCAACATCCCACACGAACACCCAACAACCAAAACCCCGACCCCGGAAAGTAGTAGAAAGGCAGGGGGGGGGGCATGAAACAACGGATACTCAGCTCCCGAAAGGCCCCCGTGACACAGGCCAAGCGGGCATCGCTCTTGCATTGTTCGAGAGTACTGCTGTCCGGTTCAGTTGCTGACTTGTTCACACACCAAATCGTTTCTTCAGGCGGGTTGAGGTTCTTACTTACTCCCCCATCAGAGGTATGTACATGCCATCCCGACCTGTGCCACCTCATCTATAGCCACTCAGGACTACCCCAGGAAGTATTAGAAGGGGGGGGGGGGAGGGGGGGATGGGACCCAAAATGGTGTGTACCAAAAATGGCCCAATCAGGTTTCCCAATCGTAAATTCCATTGCCTTCGGCAAGGCACCTCGAAGCGAGAAAAGGATCGAATTTTGAAAAAGGTTCAGGTGCCACCAAACAGCCCAAACAACCACAATTTTAGGGCTTTCGGGGGCCCATGGCCCAGGCTACATGGGCCTAGCGGCCACTTCGTGGTGCTTGTGTATTGCCGGCCGTTCGTGTCTTTTGAACTTGGCCGGCCTTTGGGGGAAATACTGTACTCAAAGCGCCCCCAAAGCGGAATTTCGACCGCCTTGTCCGAGGGCTGTTGTCCGTCAACGAAGTGCACCTTCGGAGCCTCACCAACAGCCCGCCCCCCCCCCCCCCATCGTCCCTCGCCCTCCCAATACCTCGGATTCGCCTTCTCTTTCGTGGCCAACTTGGACAAGATGCGCTTGGCCTTATGCCGCTTGCGGCTGATGGCCTGCATCACCTTCTTCGAGGGCCGGGCGTTCAGCGAACGGAACCGGGCCTTCTCGGCCTCCACCTCCTCCTGCGACGGAAACGGGAATGGGGGGTGAGGGGGGCGTGGCCTGGGGACCCGGCACCAGCCCTGCGGATGATACGGCAGCGCACGCCCGGCCGTCCCCCAGCGCTCCTTTTAAGGGGCGGGGGGGGGGGTCCAGCCCCCCCCCCGTGTGACATTCCGTCGGGTTGTTGTTTCTTTACGGGGCCCTGGACAGTCACCCGTTCTTCCCTTCGCATGTTGCGTCAGGTCGCTGCGTTCTGTCGACCGCTGCGGCCGGTGCTCTTGCTGGTGTCGTTTCCGCGTTCGCGGAGCCCAGTGGTTGGTGTGCAGGGGCTGTGCTGGATGTGGCGGGATGTGCCGTTTGCGTGTCAGCGGTGCCCAGTAGTTGGCGTATTGGGGGTTGTGCTGGTTGTTGCGGGGGTTGTTTGACTGTTTTTGCTGTCCAAACACCTCCGTCCTCAGGCCGTCCATGCTCTGGGCCCCCGGAGCAGGCGGGCGGCCGGGTCCAGGGGTGGAGGGGGGACCCCACCCCAGCCCCCCTACCCCAAGGGATGCATTAGAAGGGAAGGGACCGCGGGGGTGGCCCTGGAGGCAGTTAGGCAGGCGGTTGGAGGAGGTTGCCAAAGCGGTTGGGGGCGGTTACTGTCGGTTACAGATGCCATTAAAGGCCGGCACTTGGCGTCAGGGAGACAGGGGCTGGGCATAGGCTGGGCGCCCTGAAGGGCGGGGGGGGGTGCCTTCCCCCCTTCCAATGCATCCCTGCCCTCACCCCCCCCCCTCTTGGGGTGCTGAGTTGTGAAAAGGAGCCCTGCCGGCCCCTCCCGGCCCAAGTCCGGGCCCCCTGCAGCAGCAGCACTGGCACACGCACGCACACGCACGGACGCCCGGGGGCCGGCGCGGGGGGAGGACCTTCGTGACGGGCAGCTGGCGTTGGTTGGCAATGCGCTGGTCCTTCTGGAACCAAGGCGGCAGTATCTCCTCGTCATCGTTGAAGCACCAGCGGTTGACGGAGCTCTCCAGCACCTCCCGCTTTTTCTGAATGAGAGTGTGGGGGGAGGTAGGGGTCGAAGAGGAAGGGGGGGGGGGGCTGGCCGTGGCAGTGACAGTGCGCTGGGGGCTGCACAGGCTCCGCAAAACAGGACGGCACTTGCTGCGCCCCCAATCCTCATACCCTGTGTGCCCTGCGGAGCAGGCCCTCTGCCCTGTGGAGCCTCTGCCCTGTGGAGCAGGCCCTCTGCCCTGCGGAGCAGGCCCTCTGCCCTGTGGAGCCTCTGCCCTGTGGAGCAGGCCCTCTGCCCTGCGGAGCAGGCCCTCTGCCCTGCGGAGCAGGCCCTCTGCCCTGCGGAGCAGGCCCTCTGCCCTGCGGAGCGGGCCCTCTGCCCTGCGGAGCGGGCCCTCTGCCCTGCGGAGCGGGCCCTCTGCCCTGCGGAGCGGGCCCTCTGCCCTGCGGAGCGGGCCCTCTGCCCTGCGGAGCGGGCCCTCTGCCCTGCGGAGCGGGCCCTCTGCCCTGCGGAGCAGGCCCTCTGCCCTGCGGAGCGGGCCCTCTGCCCTGCGGAGCGGGCCCTCTGCCCTGCGGAGCGGGCCCTCTGCCCTGCGGAGCGGGCCCTCTGCCCTGCGGAGCGGGCCCTCTGCCCTGCGGAGCAGGCCCTCTGCCCTGTGGAGCCTCTGCCCTGCGGAGCGGGCCCTCTGCCCTGCGGAGCGGGCCCTCTGCCCTGCGGAGCGGGCCCTCTGCCCTGCGGAGCGGGCCCTCTGCCCTGCGGAGCAGGCCCTCTGCCCTGCGGCGGGCCCTCTGCCCTGCGGGGCCGGGCCTCTGCCCTGCGGAGCCGGGCCCTCTGCCCTGCGGAGCCGGGCCCTCTGCCCTGCGGAGCGGGCCCTCTGCCCTGCGGAGCGGGCCCTCTGCCCTGCGGAGCGGGCCCTCTGCCCTGCGGAGCGGGCCCTCTGCCCTGCGGAGCCGGCCCTCTGCCCTGCGGAGCATCTGCCCTGCGGAGCAGGCCCTCTGCCCTGCGGAGCAGGCCCTCTGCCCTGCGGAGCCGGCCCTCTGCCCTGCGAAGCGGGCCCTCTGCCCTGCGGAGCGGGCCCTCTGCCCTGTGGAGCGGGCCCTCTGCCCTGCGGAGCGGGCCCTCTGCCCTGCGGAGCGGGCCCTCTGCCCTGCGGAGCCGGCCCTCTGCCCTGCGGAGCATCTGCCCTGCGGAGCAGGCCCTCTGCCCTGCGGAGCAGGCCCTCTGCCCTGCGGAGCAGGCCCTCTGCCCTGCGAAGCGGGCCCTCTGCCCTGCGGAGCGGGCCCTCTGCCCTGCGGAGCGGGCCCTCTGCCCTGCGGAGCGGGCCCTCTGCCCTGCGGAGCCGGGCCTCTGCCCTGCGGAGCCGGGCCTCTGCCCTGCGGAGCGGGCCCTCTGCCCTGCGGAGCGGGCCCTCTGCCCTGCGGAGCGGGCCCTCTGCCCTGCGGAGCGGGCCCTCTGCCCTGCGGAGCGGGCCCTCTGCCCTGCGGAGCGGGCCCTCTGCCCTGCAGAGCGGGCCCTCTGCCCTGCGGAGCGGGCCCTCTGCCCTGCGGAGCAGGCCCTCTGCCCTGCAGAGCGGGCCCTCTGCCCTGTGGGCCCTCTGCCCTGCGGAGCAGGCCCTCTGCCCTGCGGAGCAGGCCCTCTGCCCTGCGGAGCAGGCCCTCTGCCCTGCGGAGCAGGCCCTCTGCCCTGCGGAGCCTCTGCCCTGCGGAGCAGGCCCTCTGCCCTGCGGAGCAGGCCCTCTGCCCTGTGGAGCAGGCCCTCTGCCCTGCGGAGCAGGCCCTCTGCCCTGCGGAGCCTCTGCCCTGCGGAGCAGGCCCTCTGCCCTGTGGAGCCTCTGCCCTGCGGAGCAGGCCCTCTGCCCTGCGGAGCAGGCCCTCTGCCCTGCGGAGCGGGCCCTCTACCCTGCGGAGCAGGCCCTCTGCCCTGCGGAGCAGGCCCTCTGCCCTGCGGAGCAGGCCCTCTGCCCTGCGGAGCCTCTGCCCTGCAGGGCAGGCCCTCTGCCCTGTGGAGCCTCTGCCCTGCAGAGCAGGCCCTCTGCCCTGCGGAGCAGGCCCTCTGCCCTGCGGAGCAGGCCCTCTGCCCTGCGGAGCGGGCCCTCTGCCCTGCGGAGCGGGCCCTCTGCCCTGCGGAGCGGGCCCTCTGCCCTGCGGAGCGGGCCCTCTGCCCTGCGGAGCGGGCCCTCTGCCCTGCGGAGCGGGCCCTCTGCCCTGCGGAGCGGGCCCTCTGCCCTGCGGAGCGGGCCCTCTGCCCTGCGGAGCGGGCCCTCTGCCCTGCGGAGCGGGCCCTCTGCCCTGCGGAGCGGGCCCTCTGCCCTGCGGAGCGGGCCCTCTGCCCTGCGGAGCGGGCCCTCTGCCCTGTGGAGCCTCTGCCCTGCGGAGCGGCCCCTCTGCCCTGCGGAGCGGGCCCTCTGCCCTGCGGAGCGGGCCCTCTGCCCTGCGGAGCGGGCCCTCTGCCCTGCGGAGCGGGCCCTCTGCCCTGCGGAGCGGGCCCTCTGCCCTGCGGAGCGGGCCCTCTGCCCTGCGGAGCAGGCCCTCTGCCCTGCGGAGCCTCTGCCCTGCGGAGCGGGCCCTCTACCCTGTGGAGCGGGCCCTCTGCCCTGCGGAGCGGGCCCTCTGCCCTGCGGAGCGGGCCCTCTGCCCTGCGGAGCAGGCCCTCTGCCCTGCGGAGCCTCTGCCCTGCGGAGCGGGCCCTCTACCCTGCGGAGCGGGCCCTCTGCCCTGCGGAGCGGGCCCTCTGCCCTGCGGAGCAGGCCCTCTGCCCTGTGGAGCCTCTGCCCTGCGGAGCGGGCCCTCTACCCTGCGGAGCGGGCCCTCTGCCCTGCGGAGCAGGCCCTCTGCCCTGCGGAGCGGGCCCTCTGCCCTGCGGAGCGGGCCCTCTGCCCTGCGGAGCGGGCCCTCTGCCCTGCGGAGCCGGCCCTCTGCCCTGCGGAGCCGGCCCTCTGCCCTGCGGAGCAGGCCCTCTGTCCTGCGGAGCGGGCCCTCTGCCCTGCGGAGCGGGCCCTCTGCCCTGCGGAGCGGGCCCTCTGCCCTGCGGAGCGGGCCCTCTGCCCTGCGGAGCAGGCCCTCTGCCCTGCGGAGCAGGCCCTGTGCCCTGCGGAGCCTCTGCCCTGCGGAGCACCCTATGCCCTGTGGAGCAGGCCCTCTGCCCTGTGGAGCAGGCCCTCTGCCCTGTGGACCCTCTGCCCTGTGGAGCAGGCCCTCTGCCCTGCGGAGCAGGCCCTCTGCCCTGCGGAGCAGGCCCTCTGCCCTGTGGAGCCTCTGCCCTGCGGAGCGGGCCCTCTGCCCTGCGGAGCGGGCCCTCTGCCCTGTGGAGCGGGCCCTCTGCCCTGCGGAGCGGGCCCTCTGCCCTGCGGAGCGGGCCCTCTGCCCTGCGGAGCAGGCCCTCTGCCCTGCGGAGCAGGCCCTCTGCCCTGCGGAGCCTCTGCCCTGCGGAGCACCCTCTGCCCTGTGGAGCAGCCCTCTGCCCTGTGGAGCAGGCCCTCTGCCCTGTGGAGCCTCTGCCCTGTGGAGCAGGCCCTCTGCCCTGTGGAGCCTCTGCCCTGCGGAGCGGGCCCTCTGCCCTGCGGAGCGGGCCCTCTGCCCTGTGGAGCGGGCCCTCTGCCCTGCGGAGCGGGCCCTCTGCCCTGCGGAGCGGGCCCTCTGCCCTGCCGAGCGGGCCCTCTGCCCTGCGGAGCAGGCCCTCTGCCCTGTGGAGCAGGCCCTCTGCCCTGCGGAGCGGGCCCTCTGCCCTGCGGAGCCTCTGCCTGCGGAGCAGGCCCTCTGCCCTGCGGAGCGGGCCCTCTGCCCTGCGGAGCTGGCCCTCTGCCCTGCGGAGGGGGCCCTCTGCCCTGCGGAGCGGGCCCTCTGCCCTGCGGAGCGGGCCCTCTGCCCTGCGGAGCGGGCCCTCTGCCCTGCGGAGCGGGCCCTCTGCCCTGCGGAGCGGGCCCTCTGCCCTGCGGAGCGGGCCCTCTGCCCTGCGGAGCGGGCCCTCTACCCTGCGGAGCGGGCCCTCTGCCCTGCGGAGCGGGCCCTCTGCCCTGCGGAGCGGGCCCTCTGCCCTGCGGAGCGGGCCCTCTGCCCTGCGGAGCGGGCCCTCTGCCCTGCGGAGCCTCTGCCCTGTGGAGCAGGCCCTCTGCCTTGCGGAGCAGGCCCTCTGCCCTGCGGAGCAGGCCCTCTGCCCTGCGGAGCAGGCCCTCTGCCCTGTGGAGCCTGTGCCCTGCGGAGCGGGCCCTCTGCCCTGCGGAGCGGGCCCTCTGCCCTGCGGAGCGGGCCCTCTGCCCTGCGGAGCGGGCCCTCTGCCCTGCGGAGCCTCTGCCCTGTGGAGCAGGCCCTCTGCCTTGCGGAGCAGGCCCTCTGCCCTGCGGAGCAGGCCCTCTGCCCTGCGGAGCAGGCCCTCTGCCCTGCGGAGCCTCTGCCCTGCGGAGCAGGCCCTCTGCCCTGCGGAGCAGGCCCTCTGCCCTGCGGAGCAGGCCCTCTGCCCTGTGGAGCCTCTACCCTGCGGAGCAGGCCCTCTGCCCTGCGGAGCAGGCCCTCTGCCCTGCGGAGCGGGCCCTCTGCCCTGCGGAGCAGGCCCTCTGCCCTGCGGAGCAGGCCCTCTGCCCTGCGGAGCGGGCCCTCTGCCCTGCGGAGCGGGCCCTCTGCGGAGCGGGCCCTCTGCCCTGCGGAGCAGGCCCTCTGCCCTGCGGAGACTCCATAGCATCCGCGTTGTGCTGCCCATTGACACCCACTTGGAGCTTGTTGGTACCCCGATAAATAGCCGCGGACCGTTCCATACCCACCTCCGTCATCATTCCCACCATTTTGGACCACAGCCTCGGGGCCGTGGCATCTTTGGCCTCACCCGCAGCCCATATGTCATAAGAGAACTCATGACATGAGGCTCAAAGACTACAGAAGCCCTGCTTTGTGCCACTGCTGCCACGGCAGTGAGATGCGCTCCAGGGGCAGTGGATAGAGTGTTCAATGGAAAAATGTGTACAGCCGTTCAGGCTGAACAGCGTGCGGCGTGTGCTGAGGCTGAGCAGGCCCTCTGCCCTGTGGAACAGGCCCTCTGCCCTGTGAAGCAGGCCAAGGGAGGTATTCGAGGGGCGGGGGGGGGGGGGGGGGTCTGGGACCCAAAAGTTCGTGTACAAAAAATGGCCCCACAAAACGTTCCCAACCATAAACTTCGTTTTGTCCCACGATGGTCACTTTGGTCGGCGGGGGGTCCCGGGGGGGGGGGACCCCTGCTCCTGTGGTGTACGGCCATTCTACTACTCCCCTGAGCAGGCCCCACACCCTCTCTGCCCTGTGGAGCAGGCCCCACACCCTCTCTGCCCTGTGGAGCAGGCCCCACACCCTCTCTGCCCTGTGGAGCAGGCCCCACACCCTCTCTGCCCTGTGGAGCAGGCCCTCTGCCCTGTGGAGCAGGCCCCATACCCTCTTGTCCAACATCTGCGTGGCCATGGCGTGCATCTTGGCCCGCTGCAGGGGGTCCCTCATACTGTCCGGCAGTGCCTCGAATCCACTCGGGGCCACTTTGTTGTCCTTCCGGTACACTGCAGACGAGGCAGAAGCGCTGTGCACGCGCACGTCCCCGGCACCCTCCCCTTGCGACCCTGAACCAGCGCCGTTGCGAAACGCGTGGGAACAGCGCAAAATGTGTGAGGCACAGCGTAGGGACAGCGAAAGGCTTGCTCACGATGCGGCGGCAGAACGTGACTGACGTGCAAGACATCTCAGACCACAGCACACAGACTACCCCCTTAGCAGCGGTGCCTGTGAGAGTGCTCTCGCCGCGGTGCGCGCGGCGGTGCAATCTTTGGGGATACCGGGGCCCCCTCCCGGTGATAACTGCACTCATCAGGAGGCCCCCAGGAATGAACAACAACTGCCCAGAAGCCTCCGGGTCTTATTGGCACCCTTGAAACAAAACCCAGGGACACAGGTATTGTGCCTGCAACTGAGCTTTTCTGAGGTTCTGTGGGCTGTTTGGGGGGGTGCGTCGTGGGATGGTGCCCCGGTGCTGGGCCAGCAATGGTTGTCACGGCCTGGGGACCCTCCCGGTGATAACTGCACCCGTCAAGAGGCCTCCAGGAATGAACAAAGACCCCGCGGCGGGGGTTCCGGGGGGGGGGGGTGCCGTCCCCCCCCCCCCCCCTGTGGTGCTGCTTGGGGGAGCCTGGCTGGGGGTGGCAGGGGTTGCCGCTGCGGACGGGACCGCACCTCCGGAGGTGGGGGGCAGAGGGGGGGGGGGGGGGGGCATACGCTCGTTTGCGCCGATCTTCGCCCGCTTCTTGTTCTTCCGCGAGTACTCGTCGTCGTCGTCGCTCTCGGATTCGCTGCTGCTGTCCATTGCCTGTTCCTCGACGCCGTCCGCGATGAGGGGCATGAGCGGGTCGTCGTCGTCCTCGTCGTCATCGTCGTCCATCCGAGCGCCGGGCAGCTCCACCCGGTCATCACCTCCGATCTGAAGGGAGCGCCCACGGATGCGTTTTGGGAGGGACGCGCGTCACACTCCGCGGGCCGGCGGCAGCAGCGCCGTCGCGCGCGCGTGAGTCAGGGGGCCTTCACTGCACGCGACGCGAGGGCGGAGGATCAGCGGACCTGATTCCTCTTGGGCATGAGGCGAAGGCTCCACCGCTGAGCCACCCCCCCGTACCCCCTCAGTGAACTGCCCCAATGCACTGTGCAGGGCCGGGGCCGAGCGGACCCGGGGTGCACCGGAGCAGTGCCCCCGCCCTCCGCACACAACCCACATCGCACCGCAAAGGGCCCCGCGGGGGCGCAGGGACAGAACCCGCGACCTCCGGCCCGTGTCCCCCACACGTCGTCGACTCGGGGGATTCGGACAGTGCTCCGCCTGCGGGGCTGCCTACGGCCGGTGTGTCGGGGGGGGGGGGGGGGGGGGCGGAACACCTGCACACCCCAGGGCCAGACGCAGCCGCTGCCTGTCCGGACCCCCCGAGTCGTCAGCGGTGCCCGGCAGTGCCCGGCGGTGCGGTGTGTCGCCGTTGACTTGTGCTGGGGGACGGGGGCGGGGGGGGGGGGGGCATGAAGGCTGAAGGGGGTAATTGGGAGGGGGGGGGGGGTAATGCAGGAGCCGGCCCTCGAGTCTGGGGGGTCCTTCCCCCTCCCACGGCCACGAGGCTGAACAACACATGACTGTCCCGTCCCAAGGGCCGAGCGGACTATCGACCGCCGCCAGACCTCACCACAGCGCCGGTGGGCGGGGGGGCACCGTCGCACTGTGTGTGGGCGTGCGTGCGGGGGAGGGGGTGGACCCCCTGCGTGGGGTACTGTGGGGCACGGTGCCCCTGGGGGCAGGCGACGGGGGGACGGGGGGATGGGTGGGGCATGAGTGGGTGTGACGGTTGGAGGGGGAGGGGGGGGGGATGGCGGACTCAGACGTGATGACTTCTGTGCCAATCTCGAAAAAGTGGGTGAGCAAAGTGATGTACAGTGGCCCATCACCGGGCGGTGCTGGAGCGCCTGCCGGGCCTCCACCTTCGGCCACGCCGTTGTGCGGTGGCCTGCACGGGAGGGGGCTGCATGCGTAGCACGTCCCATGCCGCGTGGCTTTGGGGCCGGCGGTGGGGAGTCGCAGAAGATGCGGAACAGGGGCCGCACGAATCCGGGAGGAAGAAGGCGGCACACATCCGCCACACAAAAGTGTCGTCCCGATCTACGGACAGGCCAACAGAATTTCGTTCATGGACCCCCCCCCATCGGGTGTTGCACGTCCGCACAAGACGCGGTCGGCACAAAAAGCGCAGAAAGAAAATGGCTCGTCAGTGGCCTCAAAGACCAGAGGGACCTTTTCTGTCACAGAGTACGTGAGAAGAGGATGACCAATGGGAGGACACCAACAACCCCCGCCCCCCCCCCCCCCCCCCCGCGCGCCGTGGGATGCGGATGTTGACTGCCAACCGTTCCGGTTGGGTGGACCGGCACCCCCAAAGAGGGCACCTCCCCCACCCCCGCACCCGTTTTCAAGCGCAACCCTTGACTTCGAGAAGAGTGCAGCACGCAGCTGTCGCCTCCGGGCGTTGCCAGGCAAACCAAGCGGTCGTCTTGGGCGGTACACTATCTGTTTGCCGGCACGAGGCTGCAGAGCAGCAACACTCTGAACAACAAGCTCTTCAGTGACAATGCCACACGCGCCTTTCGCTGGGACAACAGCAGTGCCCTGGATCAACTACGGGGACGCGGGAGGGCTCATTCATATGTCGGATATACCACCTGCAGTTTGTCGGACACAAGAGACTCCTTCACTTCACCGCACCCCCCCTGCCCCGGTGCGACCCCCAGCCCACCACACCAGGCCCCTCCCTTTGCCAGGCCAACGAGCGTAAAGGAGGTGCAG
Source organism: Eutreptiella sp. 'Long Island Sound 2002' (assembly GCA_964036045.1). Classification (NCBI taxonomy): domain Eukaryota; phylum Euglenozoa; class Euglenophyceae; order Eutreptiales; family Eutreptiaceae; genus Eutreptiella; species Eutreptiella sp. 'Long Island Sound 2002'. The sequence continues at coordinate 35,233,854 of OZ038389.1, read as the reverse complement.
TTCCCACCTTCCCCGCCAACCCCCCACCCCACCACCCCCATGTCGGTGGTGTGGGGGGTGGCGTGTGGTGCGGCGGGCATACCATGATGTCCTCGTCGAGCTCGTCACGCTTGCGCTTCTTCCGGTCGGACGACTTGTGCGCCGCTTTCATCATGCGCTCGTAGTAGTCCTTCTCCTCCGCCTCGGACTTGTCGTCGTCTTCCCCCCCCTCCCCCCCCTCCCCCCCCTCCTCCCCTTCCTCCCCTTCCTCCCCCTCCTCTCCTTCATCGTCGTTGCCTGCCTCGCTCTCGTCGTCCTCATCATCTGAAACGCAACGCGGGCAGTGAGCGGGCGTCGGCCTCCCCAACCCGTGGTGCTGCCATGCATCGGGGGGGGGTCATCCAGATGGCGAGGGCGGGATCAGGCCCATGCGTGCATGGGGCCACATGTGGTGGGAAAGTAGG